>CM031868.1:2379453-2395798 GCA_018697195.1 Certhia americana | reverse complement strand
AATGGGAATGGAGCGGGACCGGGAATGGAGCGGGAATGGGAATGGAGAAGGACCGGGAATGGGAATGGAGCGGGGCCGGGAATGGAGAAGGACCGGGAATGGGAATGGAGCGGGGCTGGGAATGGAGCGGGGCCAGGAACGGAGCGGGACCGGGAATGGAGCGGATTCAGGAATGGAGAAGGACCGGGAATGGGAATGGAGCGGGGCCGGGAATGGAACGGGACCGGGAATAGAGCGGGACCGGGAATGGAGCGGGGCTGGGAATGGAACAGACCGGGAATGGAACAGACCGGGAATGGAGCGGGGCTGGGAATGGAACAGACCGGGAATGGAACAGACCGGGAATGGAACAGGCCGGGAATGGAGCGGGGCGGGGCGGGGGCGGGGCCAGGGTTTGGGCGGGGCCGTTCCCGCGCGGGCTCAGTGCGCAGGCGCGGTGGCGGCGCGGCGGTGACGGTGACAGTGACGGTGCGTGGCGCGCGCAGGGGGCGGGAACGGCCCGGCCCGGTCTGTCCGAACCCAGCGGGACCGAACACTGCCCCCGAACCCATCGGCACCCCCCGTGCCGGGTGCAGGTTTGCGGCAGGGCCCGGCCGTGCCGGTGCAGCCCTGAGGGGATCCGTGTCCCGGCGCCCCTCGCCAGAGCGGATCCCGGTTTAGGGCGGAGGATCCTGGCTCCTCCTGCAGAACGTGTTCCCCGGGTGAGGGTCACGGAGCTGGCAGGGACCCTCAGGAGCTCCCGGTCTGCCCCGGCAATCCCCCCTGTCCTGCGGCACAGGAGCTCACGGGGTTCAGAACGGTTCATGTAGGCGCTTGTATGGTTTTGTGCTCGTTCCTCTGCTTTATTCCTGAATGTGTTTTACTGTTTAAACCCCGCATAAACGCTGGGCTGAGGAGCGTCCGTGCCTGCTCTGCCGGGGATGCCCCAGAGCCAGGTCAGAGAGCTCCAGCACATCCCTGCCTGTGTGTGTTTGGTGTAAGAGCTGCAGAGTCAAACCTGTGTCACCCTGCAGGACCCACGGACAATTTGCTGTTGTAGAAGGGGTCTTGCTGAAACACAGAAAAATGGGTGAGCCCTAATTCCCGAGCCTTAAATCTTTTCTTTCCACTTCTTAGGAGGATAAATTAAGAAATGGCAGAAGCGGTTTTTCACCCCCCGAGAAGGAAAAGAAGAGTTTTTGAGTCATACGAGGCTCCCTTTCCTGTGGATGTGGGGGGGAAGGATTTCAGACTGTGCCAGGCTGAGATCATTAACAACAATGTGATTGTAAGGAACCCCGAGGATATTGAACAGCTCTACAACAAGGTGCTGCACCCTGTTTGCACAATATTTGTAGTGTTTTAAATGCAGGTAAAGCATAATACTGGTTCAAATCTGCTGCCTTTATTCTTTCCTGCCCCTTCAGCCTCTTGTGATTCTCCATATTTCCCTTCTCTTCTGAAATCAGTACAAAAAAATATATTCTGTGTCAAGCGTGAAAAGTCTTTCTTATCCAAGCAAATAAATTTTGGAATGAAGTGACATTGTTGTCACTAAGCTAAGAAACAGCTGTAAAACCTACATGTTTATGTCTCCTTCCAACGTTTCATGCAACTTTTCAAAGCATTTTCTTGTTTTTAAAGCTCAGGGGGTTAAAATATTTATGTTTTATAAATGCCTGTGTAGTTCTTTCCACTTCAGAGTGATTTATTCCTGTGTAAAACAAGCTGTGTTTTTTGTGCCTGAGTACCATTTCAGCAACATTCTAATGCAGTGGTGTCTCCTTGGTTTCAGCTGTTGTTTTCAGACATTTGCTGTGAGGTTTTGGCTGACAAATATTTAGAATTCAGGAAAAAGACCAACACTCTCCAGGCTAAAAGGGATTTAAACACTTGGTTAAATCAGGTGTTTAATATTGAACCTATCACCAGCAGCTAAACAAGTTTAGGCAGAGCTGAAATGCTGCAGGAGTTCAGCTGTTCGTTCCAGCTGATCTCACCATTCCACATTTTGTAACTGGGAAAGAATTTTTGTGCCATGAGATAATTTGGGATTTCTCCTGTCCTTTGCAGGGCTATTTTGGAAAAGGGATCCTTTCCAGGAGCCGGCCAGTGTTCAGCATTTCAGATCCTGTGCTGGTGGCCAAGTGGAAAGGTAAGTGGGGGGCTCTTTGTACATCAGCACTGCACTGGTTGCTCTTCTCACCTTTCCTCACTTATTGAAGGTATGTTTTTATAAATTACATACAGAACAATAATCTGCTGGATTGGATCAGGTGAAGGATATCTTTCTCACCCCACCTCTGGTGCCCAGGAAAAATCAAAAAATGTGAAATCCACATGGATAATTCCTTAGTGCATTCTCCCAAACCTTCACTGAGTTGTTGCTTGGGAAGACTGAAGTAAAGGGACCATCCTGGGGTTTTTCTTTCCCTAATTTTTCTGGGAAGGCCCTGCAGATTTTGCAGATTTTGCACATCTGCAGATTTTGGTGTCCCTGAAATGATGAGGGGAGGATGGGTGAAGTCTCAGTCTGCTTGTAGCCAGTCACACCCAGTCTGCTCTTGGCTGTTTATATAAAAACTCATTCTTTACTCACCTCTCCCATGACAGTGAAGTCCCAGTGGCCATCACTGGATTTTATCCTGAGTGTGTGGAGAAAAAAGTGCATTTAGTTCTTCTCTGTGCAGGCTGCTACATTTCTACCTTTCCTGGTTCTGCTGTGTCCCTGCTTGAACTGTGGGACCAAAATGGCTTTGAGGACTGAAAATGGGGACAATTCCTAGGCTGCAGATCACTCCAGTGATCCAAATCACACAAAACCATCTTTGTATTGGTGAAATTATCTATGTTTTTTCTTTACACAGGTGTTAACACAAACATGCCCATAATTACATCTCAAAAGTAAGTGAATTTGCCTTTTTCTTGGTATTTTTTTAGGAAAATGATTGTCCTGGTTTCTATTTCTCTTACTGGTTTTCAGCTTATTGACTGTGTAAATAATGAGGGTGACTTGCTTCTATTTCTTTTCTCATTATTCCATTTATAAGTCACTTTAGAAGAAGTAGAAATAGGGTAGAGGATGATATTCAGGGTGGTTTTTCATGTAAGCTTGTAGCTGTTGATTGCTGAATAGAAGCCAAGGCTGAGTGCATGCATAGAATGGGTAATTAATTAACAATTACAAGCATAATAAACATTCTTCAGGTGAGGAGCAGGAAAAGAAGTTTCTGGGGCAGGCTATTTAAAATCTCTCTTCCATTTCCATATGGATTTTTTATGGTGTAGCTGAAGTAGCTCTTGAACTTCTACAATACATTGATATTTTACTTCTTTTAAGCATCAGCTAACATTGGCAGTTTGTGCACTTAGCAAAACAGAGTGTTGGGCCACAGTTTTGGGTTTTTCTGCTTAAATAGCAGATAAACTATTAAGCATGTGCAGAGAGTTAGTTGGTTTTAATCTTATGATAACTAAAATAATTCACTTAAATTTGAAAATTATGCTCCTGCAGCCTTCAATTTTAGGTAAGAAAAACAGTAACCATATTATTACTAATGTTACTACAGTTACTGCTGCTTGCAGATGCTATAAAAGTGTGATTTTATTGGTGCACAAAATGCTCTGCCTCAATAGAGACTGCAAGTGCAAATTAAATGGTAATTAAACAATAGGACAAAGAGGAGTGTCTTTTCTATAACAAAAAGTACAGCACTGAATTATCCAGCTTTATCAGCAGCCTGCAGGGGGACTTGTATTTGTGTTGACACATGGAATTTGCATTTAATGTGTTTCTTACCTGGGCTGAAATTGCTGCCTGAGGATTTTGTTCAGGGCAATAAAAAGTGCTGTACAAGTTTTGCACTTTCACAGAGTGAAATATTTCAACTGGATATTAATGTTATTTTCCAAAAGAAGGAACTGAAGAGGTACTAAAAACTCTGTCATAACTGAAAAATATTCGAAATACAGTAGCTGAAAGTTGTGAATATGTCAGTGATGGGATTATTGTCATTTCTCAGGGATATAACAGGAGGGTTTGGTTCAAGAAGGTGGTTTCTGCTGGAGATTTTTCCAGTGGTGTTTCTGCTGTGCTGTTGCTGTTTCCAGGGCAGTTAAAGCAGAGGTTTGCAGCTCCTGCTCTCAGTCCTTGGCTGTGTGCAGGCTGAAGTGCGAGGGTTCTTGTTCCATGTTTTATTCCTGCAATTCCAGCGTGGTTTGGGGGGAATTCATGGGAGAGGGGGCCTTCTGCCTGGTGAAGTGCCTGCTCCTTGAGCCTGCACAGCAGCTTGGGCAGGGCTCAGCAATGGGGTGTGCTGCCAGAGAAATCCAAAAGGCCAGACAGAAGCAGAGGAGGCAGCAGAGTCCTGGTGTTCATGAAGCTCCCTGAAAACTGCATCCATCCAAACACACCCACTGCTGGGGCGTGTTTGTGAACTGTGCTGAGCCCTCTGGGGTTCAGAAGTGTTAATTAAAGGATGGACTCCTTAGAATTCCTCATCCCTTGTGTTCCCCAGGTACCAGCGCCGTGTGCAGTGGGCTAGGAGTGTCCTGCAGGAGCAGGGCCTGGACGACTGCTCTATCACCAAAATCCTGGAGAATTACACCAAACCCTTGGGGCTGCCCTTCTCCAGAGGGGATGGGGCTGAACAGACTGGGGACAGCAGCACCAGAGGGGGCTCAAACCCAGGAAATGCAGAAAGGAGCAGGAAATCTGCTGGCAGTGCAGGAGCCCAAAGTCTTGAGGGCCAGAACGGCAGCTCCGAGGAGGGAGGAGATGCAGCCCTGGATCCTGGGAGTGGCTCCAGGGACCAGGAACAGGGGCATTCCAGGGAAATGACTGAAGGGTCCTGCCACAGGGACCTGCCTATGCTCTGTGGCTGCAACGTGAAGCAGAGCCCTGAGCAGAGGCCTTGGGAGGGGATGGACTCAAGGGAATGTGATCCAGAATATGTGCTGGTAGAAGAGGAGGAAGAAGGAAGCTCCTGTCCTGAAGATGACTCCACTCATGCTCAAGAGAATGTAAGAAAGAAGATCCTAATCATTTAGAAAAAGCTACTTTCAGAATTCATAATTTTTTCCACATCAGACGTTTTAATAAGTGTCAATTCTTCTTGTAGCCTGTGAAGAAGGAAGTATTAGTATGCAGAAAAAACCCATTTAGGATTTTTGAGTACTTACAACTCAGCCTGGAAGAGGTATGTGTCAAGCACAGTGCGAGTTAGTTTGCTTTTCATCTGAAAATGTAAATCTGTGTTACACTTAAAACGTGTTTCTAAAATACAGGATGCTCCTGTGTCTCCTAAGTATCTGGATTGTCTTAGTAATTAAACTTAGCTTTAATAAGATGTGATAATTACATGAGATAGTTAAAAATTAGGGTCCCATCCTGTTTGCTTTAGGTGGGTAATCCCACTGACACAGAGAGCAGTGACAGGACTTAAATATAGGAATACCAGGAACACAGCATTTATATGAATCCTGTTTCAATTCTGCTGCTTCTAAATAATATATTTATGTGTTAGTTTTAACACCATGCCTTCAGCAGGGATGGCATTGTAGAAAATTAATAAATGAAGACTTTGTGTATAAACTACAGGAGGAGTGTAGCTATCAGTTAAACTGGCTCTGTTTGTTTTTTCAGGCTTTTTTCTTGGTGTATGCTCTGGGATGTTTAAGTATTTATTACGGTGAGGTAAGAGATTGAATTGATTTTGAATTACTGGGGATGCTTTTTCTGTGGATATGGTTTGGTCTGATCCTTCACCTGTATGGCAGTGATTTGTGCTGTTAATTCTGGAGGAGGAAATACCAAACACAGGATGGGAAGATTCTCTTACAAGTAATGGTATTTCTGTTTAGGAAATACAGGTCTGAAAGCTTTAAGTTTACCAAGACAAACATAATTAAGCACTGTCTGTTTGCAGAGAAAGGATTTTTGTTGTAACTTAGGCAGGAAATACAGGAGAAATAATAATGGTGAATGATCACACTCGAGATGGTAAAATTCCTTGGAGTTTTAAACATGAGTTCTATCAAGGTATTATTCATGTAATGCCATCATAATTCAAACCTGTGCTTTAAGATTTATCAGCCTTTCCTTTAACAGGGGTGTTATGGGACTGATTGAGAACAGCCTAAAAGACCCACTTAGGGGAGCAGCAGGTTCCTGTGTTGAATTTCGGGATTCAGTGTTTTACTGCCTGCAGTCCATGCTCTGTGCAGCAGCCTGTGGTGTTTGCTGTTGGGTATTTGTGCTGCTGTGCAGCAGAGCATGGCTGGTGAGTATCACTGCAGTGAGCCTGCTGTGTGATTTGCAGGAACCCCTGAGCATCGTGAAGCTGTGGGAAGTGTTCAGTGAGGTGAAGCCTGATTTCAAAACCACCTACATGGCCTACCACTACTTCAGGGGCAAGGGCTGGGTGCCCAAGGTGGGGCTGAAGTATGGCACTGATCTCTGTGAGTACCTCCCCAAAAATGGGATCATTTCCTGCTCACCCCTCCTCCAGGCCCAGGGAGGAATTCAGTGAGGAGCTGCAGGAACGGAGCAGCCTTTGCTGCTTGCAGTTAGCAAAGGACATTTGGGGTTAGCAGGGAAGTTGGGATATGAGTGGAAGGGAACATCCCTTATCCAGTAGGTGAAGAGACAGCTTGGAAGGTCTGGTTTGCTTCATGAGGTTCATAATTTCTGCAGGATTGCACTGAAATTCCCTTCCCAATTTACTCTGTCCTCTCCTCAACACATCTCCTGCAGTGTTAATATGACAGTCTCTAGAATAACAGGTTTGAATCCAGATCCCAATTCACATTAAGGTTCATGCACCTCATTCATCCTGTTTAAGAGAAGCTGGACTTCTGCTGAACTTACTGCTAAAACTTTTTATTTGTGTGGGGTTTTTGGGAGAGATAGAGAATGGACTTAGCTTTTTTACTGTTGGTTGGGGGTTTAATATTACAGAAGTAATTAGTGGTGTCCTTGCTAAGGAATTCAAGAACTCGATTTAGTTTATGTCAACATAAGCAGTGCTAATGCCTGTTACCACAGGAGAATGTGCATTAAAAGGAAGTATTTTTGGATGTGTACAACCCAGCAGGTGTTTTAATGCTGCTGAAGTGGTGACAGTTTGGGGGTTGTGCTGAGCAAGCCCTTTAGGTCAGTATGCAGCTCTGGCTGAATTCATGATCCCTGCCAAAAAATTCCATCCTAAACTCTTTCCTACAACATTTACTAAGCATCCTACAACAATTACTAATTCTCCAGTTCTTCTGCCTTACCTTTGACCTGCCCTGAGTCACTCTGCTGCTCTTCCCTCTCTCCACTTGCTGGGACAACCTAATTCTGAGCAGAATTCAGAAGAGTTGAAGTTCTGTCTGGTGCGATTAAAATTTGCAAAACATTCGACAGTATTGCTGGGCCCTGGTATTAAACTCATTGAGACTGTGATCTAACTGAGGTGTTTCTCTCTCATTTCAGTGCTGTATCGAAAAGGGCCTCCCTTCTACCATGCCAGGTTTGACACTCGTGTTTCTGGCTCATTCTTTTGCTTCCAATTAAATTTCACTCACACCCATTTAGCATCTTCACTGGTTCAGCACATATTCATCACTTAAAATATGTTGCCAGCTGTGCTCACATTGGGAGTGTGTACATCTTTCTAGCAGAGGAGCTAAATGACACCAGTTCTTTGAATATAAATAACAGGCATTAAAAACTACAAGTTGCAGTAGATTTGGTACTCATATGATGGTAAAATAATTGGATTTTGTAATACTGACTTAGAAAAACATGTGGTGTGGGTAATTTATGTAATTTGGGAGAACTTCTAAGGATGATAATTATCTTTATTTGTTGGCTAGTTAGGTTGAACTCCTAGATAATAAATTGGTCGTAAATGTCAGCTTGGCATTAACAAAGAGAATGCTACAAACATCAGAAGAGTGGGGAGGGAAGGCACCATTGGGCACATCCACAGCTTCAGCATTTCTCCTCTTTTCCTTACAGAAAATAGTCTCAATTCACAGTTTGCTACCTGCAAGCTGGCAGATTGTTTAATGCTGTTTTTAGCCTCTAGTTCTTGAGTTGTCTTCAGAAAATGGCAATTTCCTTTCTGTGACTTGTCCTGCCTGCTGTTTTCCAGTTACTCTGTCATTGCTGAGTTGGTGGATGACAATTTTGAAGGTTCCCTTCGCAGACCCCTCAGCTGGATGTCCCTGTCTGGGCTGAACAGAACAACTGCAAATGCTTCTAAGGTACAAGTTCTGGGGCAGAACCAGCTTGGGATGATAATGTTTGGCTCCAAAGGGCAGGGACTTGGAGTGAGGCTGGCAAAAGAATCCTCCTGCTGAACAAGATATTGATCTGCCAGTAGGGAGAGAAATTTCCTTTATCAATATCCAGGTGAATCCTGGAAGAATTATCATTAAATAATAATTACCGAAGTTCTGCTACCTGTAGGAATGTTAAAATTTGTGTGAGGAGCAGCAAGAAGACCCGAGGACACTTGTTTCGTGGTTGCCACTTCTGTTTTTAAAGCCCTTTCCATCTCCCAGGATTTTCTTTGTAGCAGTGAGACTGAGATTTCCCTGAGATTTTCTGTGTGAGCTTCACAGTGCTTCCATAATCCACTGAAATTCCTGTGTTTGCTGGCTGCCCACAGGAGCTCATGCTGTGCTACTTGATCAAACCTTCTGACATGACTGCAGAGGAGATGTCAACCCCAGAGTGCATGAAGAGAATCAAGGTTCAGGTGAGGGGTTCCTGCTTTTCTGCAGCTCCTGGGGAGAACTGTGCCTTGTTCTTCGGCTCAGTTGGGGTTTTGCACATGTGGCTGCAATCAAATTAAATTCCTTCATGCCCTAAGTCATGAATAGTGCCCTGCAGGATCTCTATAAACTTTACATCTCCTAACCTGATTGTGAATGCTGATATTGTGCATGTAAGCATTTGCATAGAGAAATAGGAATTTCTACAAAACCTGTGGAGATGGCAAGGCTGTTCAGAAATTAAAGGGAAAAAGTTTGTGAGTGCAGCTCATGTCAGGAACAAACACAGCTGCTTGCTAAAATATCTCAGTGGTCACATAATACACATAATTTTTACAGAGCTAGTCTGGTTTTCTGTAGCTTTTGGGGTTTTTTTCCATAATAATTGCTGGGTTTTATTTCAGGAGCTGATCGTGACTCGTTGGGTTTCCTCCCGTGAGCGCAGTGAGCAGGATGAATTTTAACTGACTGCACAAGAAAACCTCACCTTTTAAAAACCACTTGTTTTTACCTGAACTGTTGCCTCAGAACACTTTTACCAACATACTCACTTGGTGTGTATAAATGCTGTTTAAAATGAGGTGTATCATGTTTACTGGAGAGAATGTTTACTGTAAAAGGTAACTGAACAGATGAAAAAATTAAAGCTGCATCCCAACTGAAAATATAAAATAAAAGATAAAAAGGTGCATGTTTGAGTGGTGGCTACACTGCTGTCATTAGGAACAGTATTTCTGATATTGTGGCAGCACAAACCTGACTTCACAGTCTTGGTGAATTGAGATTTGGATTTGGGGAGAGGTACGGTTGTTGCAGTTGGGACTCTGGAACTTACTTTTACAGCTCAGAATTGAGGGACTCTTCCCAGAGTTTAAAGTTACTCTGGGGCCTGGGCATCTTTCCCCATCTGGGTGAGATGTGTTTCTTCCCTTGGGATTTGCAGCTTCACATGCAGGTATCTGAATTCCACCTTGGCTTCTTCCCTCTACCACGCAGTTCAAAATGGAAAAAAAAGTCTGATGGGCACAGAGGCTGGATTTATTTGTTGCTGTATTTATTAGTAATTAAAGGAAATCAACAGTCAGACAGGGATTTGGGATTTCAGCAGCACACAAGCACATGATCCTTTTTTTCACTCATCAGTAAACAAATGTGATAGGAAAAGGCCATTTTTGCTTTGCTACAGCTGAAGTTTCTACAGTTCACTTGTAAAGCTCTGAATTCCACAGCAGTTCTGGTTTCTGGTGTGAAGTGTCTTTGCAGAGCAGAGCACACAGGGAATGATAAATCAGAAAACATTTTTCTGCAGGAGTAGTTCCTACGGAATTTCTCTGTCGTGTGTACATGTGTGTGTTACTTCACTGAAATGCACAAGCTCATTCTCCTGATCCCTCCCTGAGCTGCAGGGTGAAGTTAATGGTGTTTTTACCAACATTAAACCTTAACCCCTGAGCTGTGGAACCTCCACCCTTCCTTTCCCACTGCTACTCCAGCAAGCTGTGGTTTGCAGCCACACTGTCCTGCTCCTGCTCAGCCAAGGGCACGATGTAGAAGTCTCTGTGAGCCAGCTCCTGGTGCAGGGTGAGGTACCTGGAGGCCTCCCTGGTGTGGGGGAGCAGGAAGCTTTCGGTGAACTGGGCTTTGCTCAGGGGCTCCCGGCCCCGGCCCTGCCGCACGCGGTTGACGAAGGCCAGGGCGAAGGTGTAGCAGTTGTGCTGCTGCTCCTCGTACCTGGGGAAACACCACCTGAGCAGGGACACTGCCACACCTGAGCAGGGGCACTGCCACACCTGAGCAGGGGCACTGCCACACCTGAGCAGGGACACTGCCACACCTGAGCAGGGGCACTGCCACACCTGAGCAGGGGCACTGCCACACCTGAGCAGGGACACTGCCACCCAAACACCTCCTGAGCAGGGACACTGCCACACCTGAGCAGGGGCACTGCCACTCAGCACCACCCCTGAGGAGTGTTTACTCAAGGAATGGCCTCCGGGAACTTTCCCCCCACCCCCCCCAATCCCAGTGGTGCAATATATTTATCAATATATTTATCAATATATTTATCACAAGTGGTACTTCCCAGCCTGAAATCTGAGCATAAAAATGAGAGGGCTAGCAAGACTTGACAAAAATGAGTTCTTATTTTTTTACACTTATTTGGCTTTTACAGTGTTAACCTTTGCTCTTCCAGCTATTGTTACCAGCTCTTTCCTGCAGCCCCAGAGTTAACTGTGTGCCACCAGGGCTGTGTAGAAGCTCATTTAAAACCCTTCTATCAGTAATGTTCTCCACTGCCTCTCAGTAAGTGAAAAGCTATCAAGAAAACCAGAATTAGGCTTGGCCTGAACCCAAAGGTGTTACAGGATTAGTTTAGTGCAGTTCCTGTCCACTGAAAAAATAAGCAGAGGATTTAATTAAAGGAGTTGTTTTCAGTTCAGTGGTCACTGGCGTGGTTGTGGAAAAAGGTCACTGTGTCAGGAAGAGGCAGAGGGACACCAGGGAGAAGCCTGGAGAAGGGATGCACACATCTCTGACCTTCTGCCAGGGATTTTTTGATGTCAAGGCAGTTTTAGTATTACTGGGAACTGTAAAAGTGACACTAATTCTGTTGGCTTTACCAGCTCTGTTCTAAACCAAATTTTCCATCTCCTTTAGGGGAGTAACGTTTGATCCCTGAAATATTATAGTCAGCACATAGCGAATTGTTAGAAAATGCTTTGGATGTAATGTTTTTGGGGGTTTTTTTTTAATTTTCTAGTATGGCTGCATTCCTTCAGTGACTCCCAGGCAGGCTCTCTGTTTCAGCTGCTCCCACTGAGGGAAAATCCCAGGACTGCTGCTTTCCTGGAGAGCTGCTCTGTCACCAAAAGAGCTGGAAGTCAGCCTGGAAATCATTTTTCACCAATGACATCCAAAACAACACCTAGGCAAGAATCCCATCACTGTGCTCAGCCTTTAACTGCAAATACACCTCAAACTGCTGAAACCTAGAAAAATAACTATGGAATTGTGCCTGGACTTCTGTACTCAGCAGCATGCAGGTAATCTTTCATTGCACTGGGGCTTTAATGCAAAAGTCCCTAAAGCCACCTCTTGCTTTATTTTATGTTCCAGCAGCCGAGTTTTACTTAAAATTCAGAACATTCTGTCCAGCCAGGCCAGGCTGAGGGTGATGCAGGTTGGGCTGAAGGACACCAGGCTGTGACTGACCCCCAAACCTCATCCCAAGCACACCCCAGCTGTTCCCTACCCACCTGTGAGGGAGCCAGGCCTCTTCCAAGGAGAATTCCTCCAGGAGGTTGTCCCAGTGCTGCAGGAGCTCCCACATGTCCGGCTGCACCAGGGGGATGCTGATGCACTGCTCCCAGCCACTGCCAGCCCTGTGCACACCCTCCTGGTCGTAGTGGTACACCACGCCTGCAAACACAGCAATGGGCTGCTGGGGAACACCCACACAGCCTTGCTGGGGCTTTTTCCTGACTCAGCTCCCCATCAGCCGAGTAGGAGATGCAGTCCTGGCTTCCAGCAAACACCTGGCCTCATTTCCACAGCAAGGTTTGGAAAAAAAAAGTTTGGCTCTTTTAATAATCAGAGCAACTTAGGGACAATCAGGCTTCATTTTTAACCCCCAAAGGAGACTGGCTTTGTATTAAATACCCATCTGAAATGATGTTTTGCAGGGTGGCCCTACTCTAGGTAGAACCCAGTAGGATTTTTAATGTGGCTTTTAAAAATGTTTTTTACTTAGGGGTGTTTTCAGAATTAGCAGAAACTGCGTAAAACTTAATTAAACTGTAATTCCTTTAAAGCAAGCCTAGCCTTTCTTTCCATGGGTGGAAGGCACCTGTTTATTCCATTCAATGCCTGTTTTATCCACTCAGGGGAATGGATTTGCTCTGGAGCCCTGCTGCAGGGTGACACCATTCCCAATGAGCCCATCCCGGCACATTCCGAGCTGGAATTCCCAGGGCACCAGGGGTGGCTCGAGGGGCTGCGCTGGCTCCTGCGGGGCTTGGCAGGGACTCGCAGGGTGCTGGTTACCCTCGGAATTGGTGATTCCCACGTGGAGGTCGCAGTGCCCGTCGTAGCCGCTGGCAGAGGAGCAGAGTGGCTGCTGAGGGACAGCCCGGCACGGGCACACCCAAAGGGCTGACTGCCGTCCCACAGCGGCTGCCATCCTGTCCCGGCATCCCACTTTCCTGCCCTCAACCTTGTCTTCCCCTTTCATTCCCTTCCCATTCCCTTTCCTCCCGCCTTACCTTCTCCCTTTACCCGCCCTCTCCCTCCTTATAACTTCTCCCTTTACCCGCCCTTTCCTCCTCATTCCCTTTCCCCTCCCATCCCTCCCCCCATTCCCTCCCCTTTCCCATCCCCTTCCCCTCCCATTCCCCATTCCATCCCCCTTCCCATCCCCGTTCCCAATCTCCCATTCCCATGCCCATTCCCCAGGCCCGTCCCATTCCCTTTGAACGTTCCCTATTCCATTCCCGTTCCCGTGTCCCCATTCCAATCCCCATTCCCCATTCCCCATTCCCCCTTCCATTCCGTTCCCATTTCCGTTCCACGTTTCCCATTCCGTTCCGCCGTTTCCTCCCACTCACTCCCGTCCCCCCCCGCTGCCTTAGCGCCCCCTGGCGGTTCTGCAGGAAGGTGCCGCTGGTGGCCTGATTAGGAATGCTCGGGGGCTGCCCGTGGCCCGTGCCGGAAGGGGCAGCGCAGGCGGACAGGCGCGGCGGACAGCCCGGGGCTTTGCGCATGTCCCGCCGCACGCGGGGCAGCGCGGCGGCGCGCGCCGGCAGTACGGAGCGCGCGGCAGCGCACGCGCAGCACCGCCATGGCCCGGCGCGGCGGCACAAACCCTCCCGGCCGGAAACACGGCCCCGGGCGGGGCTACCGCCACGGCCACTCCCCCCGCGCCGCGGAACCGCCGTGCGCCTCCTTGAGGAGCTGGCCGGGCCCGGCAGTGCGGCAACACCATGAGTCACCAAGCAGGTGACGTTCAGGTGACGCGGCCCGGCCGGCCCTCATAAGCCCTACAGAGCCTCAGACCATCAGAGCCCGCCCCCGCGCCTTCACAGCACCCCCGTTCCGCCCGCACTCGTTCTCCGGCCGGGGCCGCCCGTGCCCGCTGGAGGGCGTGGGTGCCCCCAGCCACCCTCGTCCACCTCCCTGCGACCCGACCCAGCCCCGCTCATCCCCCGCGGTATCCCGGCCAAACAGCGGGGGCCGGCTCCGAAGTCTCTTCCAAGGCTCCCTCGTGACGTTTGTTCAACCGAAAGGGCCGCTCGGAATGGAAGGGTCTGGCCCGGGGAGGTTTCGGATCCCCATCCCTGGCGGTAGTCCGGTCTTCTGCATGCTGTCTCTGGGGCAGGTGGGCACAGGCGTTCGCTCGACGGGCTGGAGGGTTTTCCATCTCGGGGATTCTGTGAAAACAAACCAACTAAACCAGACCGCCTCCTCCTGCGGCAGTGCGGCTCTGACCCGCGCCTTTCCACAGGTACTACTTGAAGGCGTGTGGTCGGGATGGAAACAAGTGCCTGTTTCCCATGATTTGCCACCACAAATCCCCTCCCCAAAACCATCTGCAAGTACTATCAGAAGGGGCAGGGCCTACGGCGCCCGCCTCAAGGTACCCCCCCGCTCCCTGGCACCGGGATGGGTCCTTTTCCTTTCCTCTTCACATCCCTGGGCAGTCACATAGCAAGCAGAGAGGACCGGGGAATGAACTAATCCCTTAGGACCCCATTTTTACCAGCCAAAGCAGCTTTTACCTCCAGTGGGGGTTTTTGCCCTGGCTCAGTTTCAGGGATTGTTTTGCTATAGAAATTGAGGGTTTGGGGGGGGGTGTTTTCTATCCGTTCTTGCATCAGAGCTCCAGGTGCTGTGGCAATTCCATGGCAGAGGCTGGAAGCTCCTAGTGCAGCTCCCTGCCACCCTGCTTGCTGCATCCATTGCACATTTTGGGAACTTTCAGCTCTGCTTGGAGCAAAGCGCCTACGCGTGCCCCCTAGCGTGGTAGGAAGGCTGAGCAGATTTCCACAGCTTTCCCTGGAGTCTCCAGGTTAAAACTCCAGCGGAATGTTCCAGGAATGCTGGGCGTTGATCCGTCAGGGTGTGCACAGGGAATCCCTTGATCTTTCCCGTGGGTCCTTCCTGAGGAATTCCCTGCTGGCTGAGGACGCCTGAGCTCACCTCATTTCCCTGCCTTGCCCTACTCCATGCAGGCCGGATCAGGGGCTGGACGGTCATTGATTCCATCAGCTCTCCCTGGAATTGGTGCTGTGGGATGGGCTGAGTCCTTCCCAGGATCAGTGCAGGCTGCAGGCTGTGTGTGGTTTCCTCCAGCATGTTTCGCTGGAATTGGGCACTCAGTGCAGGTAGCCAGCTCCCAGAAACAGAGGGGGAATATTCTGTTCCCATGAAATATGTGTAGCATTTGGTATGTCCTACATGAGGCAGCTCCGTTACCTCCCATGTGTCTTCTCTCTGCTGCTGGAAGTGGTCTCCCCATTTTTACTGCAGTGTCCCACATCCCAACCGCTGTTTGGGCTCCTTTCGTTTCCCGAGCTGCTGTCAGGTTTCGTTGTCTCGGTGTCCCTGCCGTGATCCCCGCTTTTCCTGCCGCAGGTAATGACCCTTGAGGCTTCCCGACCGCCCCCGGGCGAGCCTCGGCCCCCGCCGCCCCCCGCGGCCCCCTCAGGCCCCCGCCGCCCCCCGAGCACGGCCCCCCCGCCGCCCCGCGCAGCAGGAGGGGAGAGGACGCTGGTGCGGACTCCGTGACAGAATTGATTGGGAGCTGCTCTTCTCGTCCCTCAGGGCTGGGGAAGGCAGGAGGGAGGGGTGGGTCCTCCTCTGGTTATCAGAGTTTTAAAAAGCAATCCAAAAACTCCTGTTGATCCTCCTTCCGCCAGACACGCTTCTGTCATCCTTTTGTAATGGCCCTGTTAAGGGACTGCTTCCATTTGCTCCCTGAGATGAGATGGGGGAGTGTTTTGTCTCACCTTGACAGGAGGGTGTAGTGGGGGTGAATGTCCGTCCTCTGCTCCCAGACCATCATCAACAGGACAAGAGGAACTGTTTGCTTCCTCAAGCCTGGGGAGGTTCGGACTGGACCTCATGGAAAGGGTGGTCAGGCATTGGAAGGAGCCCCATCCCTGGAGGTGGTCCAATGGACAGCTGGATGTGGCACGCAGTGCTCTGGGCTGGTGACAAAGTGGCGACTGTCAGAATTGATGGCCTTGGAGTCTTTTCCAGCCTTAAGATTCCTGTGATTTTTTAAATCTATTTGAGCCAGAAACCCCCTGAACAAACGCTGCCGTCGAAAGCCTTCATTAGTCAGCTTTGGGAAAATCCCGGCCATTCATGAGCAGAAGGCTTTTTTTGAGAGAGATTCCATTGGGGAAGAAAACTTGAACTTAGGAGGACGGAGCGGGGGGCATTGAGTGCAGTGCCCTTTGCTTGGTCCCTCCAATCTGTGTGGCTCAGTTAGGAGAAAGCATGCGGCCCCACGCCCCCCCAGTGTCCCCTGGCGCTGTGTGCTGCATGTGGACCCTGGGGACAGCGAGTGAGGCCAATACCCCACACTCGTCAACCTTGATGC
>CM031868.1:2330055-2375318 GCA_018697195.1 Certhia americana | reverse complement strand
GGGGAGTGAACGCTTGATCCCTGCAAATATATAGTCAGCCATAGCGAGTTGTAGGAAAATGCTTTGGGTAAGTTTGTTGCGGTTTTTTTTTTTTAATTTTCTAGTATGGGCATTCCTTCAGGACTCCAGGAAGCTCTCTGTTTCAAGCCTGATTCCCAATTGAGGGCCAATCCCAGGACTGCGCTTTCCTGGGAGCGGCTCTGTCACCACAAGAGCTGGAAGTTCAGCCTGGAAGAAATCCTTTTTCACACCAATGAACATCCAAAAAACACACCTGGCAAGAATCCCATCACGTGCTCAGCCTTAACTGCAAATACACCTCAAAAATGATGAAAACTAGACAGAGGAGAAAAATAACTATGGAATTGGGGCCTGGACTTCTGTACTAAGCAGCATTGGCAGGGTAAAAAAATCTTTTCAGTGCAATGGGGCTTTAAATGCAAACAAGTCCCTAATTTAAAGCTCCCTCTGGCTTTGATTATGTCCAGCAGCCGACGGTTGTACTTAAACATTCAAGCACATTATCGTCCAGCAGCCCAGGCGTCGAGGGTGATGCAGGTTGGGCTGAAGGAAAACAGGCCTGGGACCTGACCCCCAAACTCATCCCAATGCACCCCCAGCTGTGCTATAACCACTCTGTGAGGGGAGCCAGGCCTCTTCTCCAAGGGGAGAATCCTCAAGCGCAGGTGTCCCAGTGATGCAGGAGAGCTCCCACATGTCGGGGACGGCAACCAGGGGGACACTGATGATTGCAGGCTCCCAGCCACGGCCCAGCACTGTGCACACCTCCTGGTCGTAAGTGGTATCACCACGCCTGCAAACACAGCGAATGGGATGCGCCAGTGCAGGGATAACACACCACACACAGCCGTGATGGGGGCTTTTTCTGACTCAGCTCCCCATCAGCCGAGTAGGTGGTATGCAGTCCGGGCTTTCCAGCAACACCTGGCATCCTTTCCAAAGCAGGTTTGGAAAAAAAAAAAAAGTTTGGCTTCTTTTAATAATCAGAGCAACTTAGGGACAATCAGGTTTCACTTTTTCCTAACCCCCCAAAGGAGATTGGCTTTGTATTAAAATACCCATCTGAAAATGGTGTTTTGCAGGGTGGGCACTCTAGGTCGAACCAGTAGGATTTTAATGTGGATTTTAAAAATGTTTTTTACTTTAGGGGTGTTTTTCAGAATAGCAGAAAACTGCAGTAAAACGTAATTAAACTGGTTAATTCCTTTTTTATTAAGCAAGCATAGCCTTTCTTTCCATGGGTGGAAGGCACCTGTTTATTCCATTTCAATGACTGTTTTATCCAAATGCAGGGGAATGGATTGGCTCTGGAGCCCTGCTGCAGTGAACCATTCCAATGAGACCATCCCGCACATTCCGAGCGGGAATCCAGGGAAGCCGGGTGGGGCTCGAGGGGCTGACTGGCTCCTGCGAGGGCTTGGCAGGGACTGGCAAGGGTGCTGGTTACATCGGAATTTGGTGATTCCCACGTGGAGGTCGCAGTGCCCGTCGTAGCCGCTGGGCAGAGGAGACAGAGTGGCGCTGAGGACAGCGGCCAAGGGCACACCCAAAGGGTGACTCTGCCTTCCCACAGAGGGCGCCATCCTGTCCGGGCATCCCACTTTCTGCCACTAAAACTGTCGGTCTTCCAATTTATTTTCATTCCCCATTTGTCCCTACACTTGAATTCCCCTTCCAAATTCATTCATCCAGCATACTTTCCATTTACCCGCCCTCTCCCGCTAATCCCTCTTTACCCACTAACAGTCCTCCCCATTAACCTCCCCTTTCCCATCCTATATTCCGTGTCCCTCCCGTCCCATTCCCGTTCCCATTCCCCCATTCACAATACTAACGTCCATTCACCAATCTCCCGTTACATTCCCCGTTCCATTCCCGTTCCCATGCCCCGTTCCCATTCCCGTTTCCCATTACCGTCCCATTGCCCATGTTCCCATTCCCAGTTCCCATTCCCCGTTCCCATTCACGTGTACCCGTCCCATTCCTCCCCGTTCCCATTCGTTCCATCCCCCAATCTACGGGCCCATGCCAGTTCCCATTCCCCATTCCCATCTCACAGCTTCCATTCCACAATCTCCCGTTCCATTCCCCGTTCATTCCCCGTCCCATTCCGTTCCATTCCACGTTCCATTACCCCATTCCCATTCCCCATTCCCCATTCCCGTTCCCCCGTGCATCCCGTTCCAATCAACCGTTCACTTTACCATCCCCATTCCCCGTTCCCATTCCGTCCAGTCCCGTTCCCATCCCCATTCCCGTTCCCATTACCGTTACCCATCCCATTCCCAATATCCGTTCCATTCCGTTCCCATTCCCGTTCCATTACCGTTCCATTCCGTTCCCTTGCCCCAGTTTCCCATTCCACGTTCAATTCAGTTCCATTCCCGGGCCATTCCCGCTCCATTCCCCATTGCCCGTTCCCCTTCCCCATTCCCCATTCCCAGTCCCATTCCCGTTCCCGCCGTTTCCCATCACTCCCGTCCCGCTCCCTTAGCGCCACCTGGCGGTTCTGCAGGAAGGGCCTGCACGGGGTGGGCTGATGAGAATGATCGGGGTGCCCGTTTGCCGTTGCCGGAAGGGGCAGCGCGCGCGGACAGGCGCGGCGGACAGCCCGGCGCGGGCGAAGGTCCCCGCCGCACGCGGGGCAGCGCGGCGGGCGCGCGGCAGTACAGGAGCGCGCGGCAGTGGCGCACGCGCAGCACCGCCATGGCCCGGCGCGGCGGCACAACCCGACCGGCCGGAAACACGGCCCCGGGGCGGGGCTACCGCCACGGCCACGCCCCCCGCGCCGCGGAACCTCCGTGCGCGCCGTGAGGAGCTGGCCGGGCCCGGCAGTGCGGCAACACCATGAGCACCAAGCAGGTGACGTGCAGGTGAGCGCGGCCCGGCCGGGCCCGGAGCCCTCAGAGCCCTCAGAGCCCTCAGAGCCCTCAGAGCCCGCCCCGCGCCTTCACAGCACCCCCGTTCCGCCCGCACTCCGGCCGGGGCCGGCCCGTGCCCTGCAGGATGTCGTGGGTGCCCCAACCACCCTCGTCCCCTCCCCTGCGCCCGACCCAGCCCCGCGCTCTCCCCCGCGGGATGCCCGGCAAACAAGCGGGGCCGGCTCGGAAAGGCTCTTCCAAGGCTCCTCGGGAAGTTTTGTTCACCGAAAGGGCGCTCGGATAATGGAAGGGGCTGCCCGGGGAGGTTCGGAGCCGGTAGCCGGGTCTCTGCAGTGCTGTGCTCTGGGGGCAGCGTGGGGATCACAGCTTGCGCTCGACGGGCTGGGAGGGCTTTTCCAGCCTCGGGGATTCTGTGAAAACAAACCAAACTAAACCAGACCGCTCCTCCTGCCGGCAGTGCCGGCTCTGACCCGCGCCTTTCCACAGGTACTACTTGCAGGGCGTGTGTCGGGAGGGAAACAAGTGCCTGTTCTCCCATGATTTGGCCACCAGCAAATCCTCCACCATCTGCAAGTACTATCAGAAGGGGCAGTGTGCCTACGGCGCCCGCTGCAGGTAACCCCCGCTCCCTGGGCACCGGGAGGGTTCCTGTCCTGCCTGCTTCATCCCGGGGCAGTCACAGAGCAAGCAGAGAGGACCAGGGGAATGAACTAATCCATTAGGAGCGAGTTTTACCAGCCAAAAGCAGCTTTTACCTCCAGTGGGGGAGTTTTGCCCTGGCTCAGTTTCAGGGATTGTTTTGCTATAGAAATTGAGGTTTGGGGGGGGGTGGTGTTTTCTATCCAGTTCTTGCAGTCAGAGCTCCAGGTGCTGGTGGAAAGTCCATGGAGAGGCTGGAAGCTCCTAGTGCAGCTCCCAGCCACCCTGCTGCTCATCCCAGTGCACAGTTTTGGGAACTTTCAGCTCTGCTTGGAGCAAAGCAACCTACTCGTGTCCCCCTAGCTTGGTAGGAAGGCTGAGCAGTTCCACAGCTTTCCCTGGAGTCTCCAGGTTAAAACTCCCAGAGGAATGTTCTCAGGAATGCTGCGCGTTGATCCGTCAGGGGTGTGCACAGGGATCCCTGGATCCTTTCCGTGGGTCCTTCCTGGAGGAATTCCCTGCTGGCTGAGGAGCCTGGAGCTCACCTCAGAGTTCCCTGCCTTGCCTACTCCATGTGCCAGGCCGGGATCAGGGGCTGGACATCAGTGATTCCATCAGCTGCTCACCTGGAATTGGTGCTGTGGGATGGGCTGAGTCCTTCCCAGGGATCAGTGAAGGCTGCAGGCTGTGTGTGGTTTTCCTCCAGCTGTTCGGCTGGAATTGGGGCACTCAGTGCAGGTATCCAGCTCCAGAAACAGATGGGGAATATTTCTGTTCCCATGAAAATATTGTAGCATTTGGGTATGTCCATGGAGCAGCCCCTTTACTCCCCTGCTGGCTTCTGCTCTGCTGCTGGAGTGTCTCCCCAGTTTTTACTGCAGTGTCTCCACAGTCCCACCGCATGTTTGGGCTCCTTTCGTTTCCCAGAGCTGCTGTCAGGTTCGTTGTCTCGGTGCCCGGCCGTGATCCCGCTTTTCCTGCCGCAGGTATGACCACGTGAGGCTCCCACCGGCGGGCGGAGCCGCGGCCCCGCCGCCCCCCGCGGCCCCGGGCAGCCCCCGGCCGCCCCCCGAGCACGGCCCCGCCGCCCCGCGCAGCAGGAGGGAGAAGAGGACGCTGGTGCTCCGGGACAGAAGTGAGTGGGAGGCTGCTCTGCTCGGCCCCAGGGCTGTGGGAAGGCAGGGAGGGAGGTGGTGTCTCCTCTGGTTATCAGAATTTAAAAGCCAGCCAGAAAACTCCTTGGTGGAGCCTCCTTCCTGCAGACACTCTGCCTGTCATCCTTTGTAATGGCCCTGTGAAGGGACTGCTTCCATTTGCTCCCTGAGGGATGAGAGGGGGGAGTGTTTTGTCCACCTTGACAGGAGGGTGGAGTGGGAGGGAATGTCAGTCTCTGCTCCCAGACCATCAGCAACAGGACAAGAGGAACTGTTTGATTCCTCAAGCCTGGGGAGGTTCGGACTGGACGTCATGGAAAGGGTGGTCAGGCATTGGAAAGGAGTCCCCATCCCTGGAGGTGTCCAAGGGACAGCTGGATGTGG
This sequence comes from Certhia americana, assembly GCA_018697195.1. NCBI lineage: Eukaryota > Metazoa > Chordata > Aves > Passeriformes > Certhiidae > Certhia > Certhia americana. The sequence continues at coordinate 2,370,238 of CM031868.1, read as the reverse complement.
CACTCAGTGCTCTGGGCTGGGTGACAAAGTGGGGACTGGTCAGAATTGATGGCCTTGGAGGTCTTTTCCAGCTTTAATGATTCTGTGATTTTTTAAATCTATTTGAGACCAGAAAACCCCTGAACAAACGCTGCAGTCGAACCCTTCAGTAGGCAGCTTGGGGAAAATCCCTGCGATTCATGAGCAGAAGGGGCTTAGAGATGAGATTCCATTGGGAAGAAAACTTGAACTTAGGAGGGACAGGAGCTGGTGGGCGTTGAGTGCAGTGCCCTGTGCTTGTCCCTCCAGATCTGTGTGGCTCCAGTGAGGAGAAGCAGCGGCCCAGCGCCCCCAGTGTCCCCGGGGCTGCTGTGTGCTGCAGTGACCCTGGGGACAGCGAGGAGGCCAAGCCCCACTCGTACCTGGAGGCCATCTGCAGTGGGCTGGAGGAGCCGGGGGCCGGGGGCTGCCCCGGGGCTGCAGAGCAGCTGTGTCCCTACGCTGCTGCTGGCACCTGCCACTTCGGGGAGCGCTGCCTCTACCTGCACGGGGAGCTCTGCGAGATCTGCGGCCTCCAGGTGCTGCACCCCTTCGACCAGGAGCAGAGGAAGGCCCACGAGATGGTAAAGGGGGAGCTGGGAGAGCTGCTCTGCTCTAAATGTGGGCTTTGTAGAAGAGCTTCTTCCAAAGAGCTGCTGGTGTATTGCTTGTCTGGTGCTAAGAGAGTGGTCAGCTCAAGCCTGTGGAGCTGAATTGGCAGTGGTACTGCAGGTAGCAGCTTTTGGGTTTTTCTATTTCATCCCCATCAGAGACTGGCCTGCAGCGTTGTCCCACAGCACTTTGAAAATCTCCCAGGAGAATGGCTTTGGGAGGTCTCTGACTGTGTCACCAGCTCACCGTGCAGTGCTGTGGGAGTGCATTGTGGATTGTCACTGCTGGGATGAGAAGTGCTGGAGGAAAGCCTGAAATAAGAGACCAATTCCTTAACTGGGTAAAAACTAGCATCTGGTGAATGAATGTGGCCTTAATTATAATCAGAGAAACACCTTGAGTGTGGCACCTCTTCAAAGAGATTTTTTCTGGGGATGTTTGAAGCATCAAATAATTCAATACCTGTTCTCTGACAGAGATGCAGAAAGGGGTGAATGAAGCACCCTGGCATCTTTATTTCTGACAGCTGAGAGAACACTGAAGGCTGAAATACATGATGAATTTAATGTTCTTTAATTTAAACCCTAACAGTGACAGGTAGGAATGATGCCCTTAGTGAGTGTTCCATGTTTTCCCTGCAGTAGATCCTTTCCAGAGGGAATATGGTTTGACAGGCTGGCACTCACAGTGACTCTCTCTCCTGGCAGATGTGCATGGCAACGTTTGAGCACGACATGGAGAGGGCCTTTGCCATCCAGGCCAGCCAGGACAAGGTGTGCAGCATCTGCATGGAGGTGGTGTATGAGAAGCCCTCAGCCTCAGAGAGGAGGTTTGGGATCCTGTCCAACTGCACCCACACGTACTGCCTGTCCTGCATCCGCCAGTGGAGATGTGCCAAGCAGTTTGAGAACCCCATCATCAAGTGAGTCCTGGGACCTGCCACGGCCTGAGAGGGGCTGAACCTGCTCACCAGGGAGGCAGGAGCTGCAGATGTTAGCAGAGCCTGCTCCAGGTGCTGGCCAGGCCCAGGGCTTGGCTGAGAGCTGCCTGACAAGCAGCAGGATGCACTGGGTGTCCTTTGGTACCAGTTCCCTTAATTCCACGGCCCTGCATGGCAAGTTTGGCCAGTGGCAGCTCAGACCTCTCTGATTGTGTGGTCAGTGGGCAGAGTGGACTCTGAAACAGCTGGGACCTTGCAGAACTCTGCCCCTTGCATTGACCAGTGTGCAAAACCAAGAACTCCAGTTTTATGTTATGTATGTGCTTAATTATGGGATTTTTCCCTAAATTATAGCTTGCTCCAGGTAAATGTCCCACCAACCACACTTTTTATCTGTCTCAGTAAATGCCTTTATCTTCTCGCTCTACAAAAAACATGTTCCAAACATATTCCCCCTCAGATGAGAGAATTTAAAACATCCAATTAGGGAAGTTCCCTTTTTTGAGCATCTCTCAAGTTACAAAGAAAAGGTGGGAAATATTTTCAGTCTTCTACTAAAATTGACTTTTCTGCACAACTTCTGGTCCAGATTTCATTGAAGTGACCATCAACTCCTTGCATTTCAAAAGGCTGAGACACCTTGATTTGTGTTTTTGGCTTCCTGCTGCACTCCCAGAAAACAGTTTGTTTCTGCACATTGAGGAAATCCCTGTTGCTTTTGCTCAAGTCCAGAAACAAACACAAGGTGCCCTGAATTGAGTTATTCCGACTGAACTCCCAACAAATGCACACCAAGTGCTGTGCTAACATGGGAGGAGGATCCTCACTGCTTGTGACACATCTGTGGAGGGTTTCAGTCTGGGGAGGTACCAGAGCCAGCTCTGTTTTGCCTTGTTCCTCCAGGTCCTGCCCCGAGTGCCGGGTGATCTCCGAGTTTGTCATCCCCAGTGTGTACTGGGTGGAAGAGCAGGAGAAGAAAAATGAGCTGATTGAAGCATTTAAGCAGGGAGTGGGGTAAGTTCAGCAACCACCCACACTCCTCACATTGTTCTTTAGCTGCTCTAAGACTCCATTGCTTATTTTTAAACTTAATGTAATTTCAGACCACTCTGCAGAGAGCTCCTCATCTCTGGTCACACTTCTGCTTCACTCTGTGGCTGTGTAATTGTAGTTCAGACATTCAGCCTCCCTGTGCTCAGAAATGTTGAAGCTGTTTCAGCTCACTTGCCACAATTGGCTTCGTGTGGCTTCCATGGATCCCTCAGCCATAATTGCCTGGAAGGGTGTTGGGGACTGAGGAGAGCAAACAGAGGAGGAAAATGGGAGAGTTTCACTGCTCTCAGCTCAGGAATGGGAAGCCAAAGCTCTGGCTGTGGGGACTGAACTGCATCTCCTTCCCTTCCAGCTTGAAGGCAATAATCCTCTCTTCTAATTAACTCAGGAAAAAGCCCTGCAAGTACTTTGAGCAAGGGAAAGGAACGTGTCCCTTTGGAGGGAAGTGTCTTTACCTCCACGCTTATCCAGATGGGACCCGAGCTGAGCCTGAGAAACCCAGGAAGCAGCTGAGCTCCGAGGGCACTGTGCGGGTAAGGAGTGTCCTGCTGTCACCCAAACCTCATTTCAGGGTCACTTGTGCTGCTGGGAATGGTTCCTGCCATGCAGCACAAGTGAAACAAGCCCCTCTCAGTGATCCTTGGGCAAAGGTTTATTCTTGGAGACAGAAGGTGCCTCGCATTTAACTACAAAGTATCATTGTTTTGTTTTTTTCAGCCAGTCCAAACCTTTCCTCACAGGAATTGTGCCTTTACAGCTTTCACCCACAGCGCTCCAAGTTCCTCTCCTGTGCTGGCACTAAGGGCAGCTGGAAAGGGTGAAACCTCAGGAGGTGGTGGTGGCTCTGCCCCAGCTCCTGGGACACGAGAGGCTGGCTGGCACCCTGAGCTGTTGGGATCTCACCTTCTGGCTGCTTTGCAGTGAGGCAGTGAGTGCCCAGGCTGTGCTCAGGCAGCTTTTTCTCTGTTGCAGTTCTTCAACTCCGTGCGCCTGTGGGACTTCATCGAGGACAGGGAGAGCAGGAGCGCGCCCAGCGCCGACAGCGAGGTCACAGAGCTGGGGGAGCTGTTCATGCACCTCTCTGGGGCTGAGGAGGATCCCACTGCTGCCCAGTGAGCACACACAGCCCCTCAGAGCCCAGCAGTGCAGCTATTTATTAGCCATGCTTTTACTCTCTCCAGCACAGGTAGAACAAAACGTGCCCTGGTGGTTACTTGTGCAGTCCTGGTAAAGTTTTCAGATAGTTTTTATATGGCAACAACAACAACAAAATACTAAAATATATTAAAAAAAAAAAAAATTGGCTGCATGGAAAAAAGTCCCTTAATCCCAGGAGGGTTTTCTCCTTCTCTGGCCTAACATATGCTGTCTTGTGAGCTGAATGGTGGTGTAAATACAGGTCCAGTGAAAGCTTAAGCTGGTAAAAACTGTTGCTAAATAGAGTTTGGGTGCTTTTGGGTTTTTTTTCCTCCACTAAATCAGCTAACTGTGTAACTACAAAACCCACTGGGAATAATGGTCAGTGTAGGGTTTTCTCCTTAAAAAGGAGCTGGTACATTAGACCTCAAATAGTACCTGGAGCTGCGAGTTTGGTGGATTCTCTGGGGGTGTGGGGACGGGGCTGGGCAGGGCCTGGCTCTCCAGGTGCTACCACTCGGGTTCCCAGCCCTGTTCTACAGGAATTCAAGTGCTGGAGTCAGCAGTGGCTCTTACTGGAAAGCAAATAGCTGCACCAATTCCTGAACTCGGGCAGAGCTAAACTGGACTCACTGCATAAACTGCAGCACCTAGAGTGAGGTGTTTCACTAATCCCAGCCAGTCCTGCCCCACATCCAGGAGTGGCTCTGGAACAGCTCAGTGCCTCCATTCCCCTTTTCCCCAGCAGTGCTGAAGGCCCAGGAGGGCTGAGGAACTAATGCACATCTCTGCTGAGTTAACAGCATTGTTACTGAATTCTGGCTTTGTTAAAAATGTTGGTGTGGCAAAGGCAGTTTGACTGTGAAATCTGGTAGCAGAAGTAAATTCTGTCATATTGTATTAATTTGGCAGTTAAACCAAGAATTCAGTGTGCACACAAGTGGCTGCTGAGCAACAGCATGGACACACCTGAGCATGAGCTGTCACTGACTCAGGTCCTTGTAAATCACCTGGGGTGGGAGTGAGACATTGAGCAGTGTTTGTAAATACAGAGATGTGCGATTTATTTTAGAACAGTTTGATTGCAATGGAGGAGAGGTGTGTAAATGCTTCACTTATTATCTATAGCAATATCAAAGCATAAAAATAATACTTGTAAACATGTAAGAAGGAAAGGAAGGCCAAGAGCAGAAAGGTTGGTAATCACCACCCGTGGATCAGTGATGGTCACACCCTTGACCCACCAGGGGTGGAAAATTATGAAGCAAAATGTCTCATAGAGACCTGGACAGGAAGATGGTGCCAGCTGGGCAGACAAGGCCATCCCTGGGATGATGACACCAGGATCTGGGTCTCTGTTGGGAGGGAACAGCAGGAACCTTAATCTGGGATCCAAACATCTTGAACTGCACCGAAGCAGTGACTCCAGGATTATCCACTCAGCTGCTGGGGGCATTTCTGGGTCAGGAGCTCCTCCCCTCTGCCCTGGCCAGCTGTGCCCTCTGTGCTGACCTGGAAATTAAACTTTCCCATCATTATTCCCCCCTACAGTTAATCTTTAGCAGTGCCCACTGCACGGTTAGGTCTGGCCTTGGCAGTGTCTGTAACAGGCAACAATTCCCAGTTTCTTGGTAAAACTGGCCCAGAAAAGGTCTTAAGTCCAATCAGCACAATTGGTCAGCACTAATTACAAAGGAGAAGGTAAATTATCCTAAGAGGGATGTCACACACCAAGATGAATGTTTCAAGGACAACCAAACACCTCTTCTACCCTAGAATACTTCCCTAGCCCTCATCCTCCCACTGAAGCTCATCTCAGTCTGCTCCTACAAATAAATTTTTTTTCCAGAAAGAAATATGGTCAGGAACACACCCCCCCAAAAAAAATCAATTAGAGGATGTTCTTTACCTTCTACAAGACATTCCTGATTTACTTTGCCTCAAGAAGCCATGAGTAGTAGTCTGAAATTAGGTAATTTGTTTTTCAAAGCTACCCAGGGACTTAAAATGTCCAAGTTTGTAAGTTCTTCACTCAGCACCTTTCATTTAACTGAACATCAAATGCTGGTTAAAATAAACCTACTTATCAAAAATACTTAATTTTTTCAAGAGACACGTAATCTGGTTTAAAAATCATGAGTTAATGGTTTCTTTTGGAAATCAGATTTAAAGTAAAAGCAGCTTACCTCTTCTGGGTTTTTTTCCTTCCATGTTTTAAGCTTATGATAATGAAGTGAAAAATAGAGATAAATAATGTTTAGAGAGTTGCAGTCCAAATACCAATCATATTATTAAAAACCATGCAGAACTATATGGAGCAGTCTCCTTCAAGTCTCAACTTCCTATTTAGGAAGCAAAGCCTATGGGCATTCTTAGGTAATCACCCAGGGATGAATATTCTACCCTTGTTCTGTTACAGAATACTCTGAGGACAAACTGGAGGTGATTTCTGTGTCTGGCTCTCCTCCCTTTCACAGGAGCTTTGTGGGGTTTTGCTGCTGCAGAGGAGAAGCTGCAGTGGCTGTTTGGGCATTCCAGGGAGAGCAGGACACAGGAACTGCCACAACTCCCAGTAAAGGCAGCAGATCTGCCCAGCAGATCTGGGGTGGAGGTGCCAGAGGGCACAGCCAGCCCCAGCCTCACTCCTTGGCCCCTCAGTACCTGTGCACCCACAGAAAGGCAAACTCCCAAACTGGGCTTCCATTTTTGCCCTAATAACCACATTTCACCAATATGCTATTGGAAAAAAATCCATTTTTAGATTAATCCTCCTATTCCTGTCCTCCATGGAGTTGAGCCAACACAGAACACTCACTGGCACCTCAACAAACAAGAGAAAAGAGCCAAAAAGGTGCAGGGAAAGAGCCTGAGAGCACATCAGGGTGGGTGTCCACAGCAGCTGCTGCTGAAAGATCATTACAGTACAGAAGAACTGTCTTGTCATGTGACTGGAAATGTAGAGGTTGTTTGATCAAGTGTGTTTTTACTTGCACTGCTATTATTTATCAGTTGCTTTTTAAAAATTATTCAGAATGTCATTTCTTCAGTTTTCCAAATGCAGATGTCCCACTCAGAACTGTGGATGACTACATTAAAAATGATGACATTGAATCTTAAACCTAAAATTTAATTTATTTTATTAAAATAAGATAATCAGAGGAACCTTGGCTTACAATAAATGCATTTTCTCAGGAGCAATAAAAACAAAATTAAAACCCAAATCAACAAGAAAAACTGTATATGCTCAGTTTCCTCTTGCTAGTGCATCTCTTGGATGACAGCTTCCGCTGGGATGCAGCCTCTGCAGGAGGTGGGAACATCCCTCAGCCTTTTCCAGCCCCCAGCCCAGCATTCCTCACTCACCCCTGCCTGGGCTGCAGGAACAGTTCCATAGTACCAAAGGCAGCTGGGAGGCTTCTCAAGATGACCAAAAAGCAGGACTGGCTCACCTCCTTCTCTGAGCAGGACAATTCACAACAGATTCCATCCTTTTGCAAGAGTTTTTCTTCTATGTGCAAAACTATTGCAAAACTATTTTGTGTTGAATTAGCATTTGAACTTATTTCATTGGCTTGGTGAAGCTCTTAGGCAGGAGCTGATTTCCAGAGTTATTTCCTCTTCCCACTCCAGGCACAACTCCCCAGGGTGAGGTGGCACTTGGCATGGGGCAGTCAGAGCACCAGAACATCACCTGTCCTCAGAGCCACCTCACTGAGCACAGAGCAAACCCAGCCAGAACCGCTGCCAAAGAAACAGCCATCGCTTTCTGGGAAGGGGAAAATAAGGCTCAAGTGCATCTATTAAAAAAATAGTAATAGATCTCTTGATTTGTAGTCTGGTACCTCTCCCAGAACAAGAGGTGGTAGCAAAGGCAATGAGGAGCTGTGTCCCTGCAGGCTGAGAACTGCACGAATCCGTAGCAGCTTTGTCCAAGTGGGACACAGAGGATCCTGCTGGAGGAGCCTGCACCCCGAGGCGTGGGCAGCACAGCTGGCGTCCCTCCTGCTGCTCCAGCCAGGGGAGCAGGGCCAGGAGCAGCCCAGGACACAGCTCAGAACACGGGCAGCCTGGTGGAGGTCAGCGTGCACGAGTTGATGTCCTCGGTGTGGGCGGCGCGGTGCAGGGACGGCTCCGAGGCGCTGCGGTTGATTTTGGGGAGAGAGTGCTGCAAGAGCTCAATGGACGACAGGATCTGGGGGAAACAGCAGGTTAGAGAGGGCTGTGGGACCAGCAGCTCCCTCTGTTTCCATTTAAAAGTTCATTCCTTCCTTCAGCTCTTAGCCAATTCAATTACGGCTTTAAGTTTTATTTTAACGCTCCATGGGGCACTGAGAACACAGAGTTGGAGGAATCCAACTCTACCCACCACAGTCAGTGCTGCAAGGGCCACAGGGAGTCTCAGAGGGTGGGAGGGTGTTTTTCATCAGTTCACAGACACTAGGACCAATTAACAGGCATCTAACCCATCCTCCAGCTGAGTAACAAGGAAGGAACTGCATCTTCTGCCTGACATGTAAAAAGAACTTTCTAAACAACGCTTGACTGCAACAAGAAGTTATTTTTCCAAAATTGGTGATGTTTAATTAATTACTCATAATCAGTGTAAGAAAGTACCTTCCCCATCCCCATAGTGACAGGAGAAGGTAAAGCATCCCTTGTAAAAAAACCAAAAATTGATCCCATGAATTTACACCCCTCCGTGGATTCTGTTTGCTTGTTCAGAGCTGTGGGGATGGAAAGGAGGAGTGGCCTCTCATTTCCCTCAACCCTACTCTAAAATAAAATGGATACCCAGAGACAGATTTCATTGCTTTTCTGTGAGGGTGGGGTTTGGCTTATCTCTAGATAGGTCAGGGGTTGAAAGCCTGCTCTGGTGTCAGTCCAGCACAGCCTCAGCCTGCACATGCTGCACGTTGTGTTTCATGAACTTCACAGAAACCACAAGTCCAACCAAAACACAAACTGCCAAAGAGCTGCATTATGAATAGGGACAGGCTGCACTTCCTATTAACCAAAACTTCTCTGTGAGCAGACTCTTGTGTGTGCTAATGGCTCTTTCTAGAAGCCTCAGGATCCTGTGCAGGACACCCCACTCACCTGTGGGAACAGAGGTCGTTCTTCCCTGACTTTCTTCAGACAATCTGCTACGAGCCTCTTCATGGCTTTGGGGCAGTTCTTGTACAGCTTGCTGAGGTCTGGGGAAGCATAGCCCCTGCCAACCATGAAAATGATCTGCAAAACAACAACCAATAGCACAAAAGCCAGGTTACACAAGGGGCCTCACTGCTGGGCAGCTTTAGTGCCCCCCAGGTGATGAAACTCAGTCCCAAAGGGCACCAACAACCCTGCAGGCTTGGCTGGCTAACATACAGCTGAGTAAAGACTAAATAAATATTCATATTCAAAGGTTGGACAACAGTTACTGGGGTTTTTTCCCTTAGTAAAAAGTAAATCCAATCTTCCTGATGTAGCAGCAGCATATTTAACACTAAAATGGCAATTCCCCTTAACTGCAGATGTATAAACCAGTATTTTATAAACCAGCAAAAGCTGTAAGCTGGCAATAACATAGCAGGGAAGTTCAAATGTTTATAAACCAGATTATTTTTTCCTCTGAGGACCTGCACTGTCAATACTGAGGTGAACATTCAGTTACACATTTACTGCTGAAACAAAGCAGGTTGTCAACACCACTTCAGTTGGTTTGCATTTGTATTTGTCCTGCATTTCTCGAGGCCAAAAATAAAACAGGAGTGTTCCCAGAGGGTTCCTCACCTGATCTCTGTTGTTGATGTGGGAGTAGGGCAGCTCTCCTGTCATCAGCTCATATAACACTATTCCATAGGAGTAGACATCTGACTGGAAGCTGAAGGGGTTGCTGTCCTGCATTCGGATCACTTCGGGGGCCTGGCAGGGGGAAAAACTAATTATGAACAAAAAGAGGAAGCACAAGAGGAGGGGAGTATTTAGGAAGCAGAGACAGTGAGCTCAGTTAGAAATGAGTCAGCAAAGGGTATCCCCAAATCTTTGATCAGAGTTTAAATGAGGCTCTGGAGAAGTTCAGGCAGGGCTAATCCACATCTTGTTAAGAATATCAATACAGTTCAAAGCACATTAAAAAATCAATGCTTTAATAGAACGAGCATTTTGCCATTGGAAAAAAATATTCTTATTTGGATTTGCAATATTTATTGACTCCTGTTACATCTTACACAGAACTGAGCCTGAGTTTCACCATCAGTTCTTAAACTGGTATCAGAGTTAAAGGGGGAAAATACAAAATTCTAATCTCTTGTAAATTGATACTAAAACATGGTCAGGAAACGTGAAAGCCAAAACAGAATAGCACATTTTGAAGATCAGGGAAGAAATACAGGAACATCTTAAGATATCTGCAAAATTATGAAGCTTCTTAAAATAAACAATGTCAGATGACTGAACAAAACAAGGTGTGAACCACCAAAAGAACTTTGCCTTTGGCTAAGATTTTTTTTCACTCCTAAAGAATTCCCTCAAAATTACTAAGCAAAGCAGTAAAGTACAACAGCATAAAAACCACAATAAGGGCTCACAGGAACTTCCAAGGAAACAGAAACAACCTCCCCTTCTATGACAACTCAGCAAAGATGGGCTGTAAATGACTAAAATAAATATATTTTTTTAAAAAGCCTGCAATGAGCAAATACACAGGGTTATTTTCACCAAGGTCTGTTTTATGTACAGATACATTGCAAACCACTGGGTAAATTAGTTTTAAATCCTTTTATGGAAAGTTTTTAAAAAATTGGCGTTTTGTACAGTTTCTTTAAAGAACATTTCTGCCTCTGAAGCTTTGTATCGGGTGACTCTACAGAGGACAAAACTTAGCTAAGCATCCTGATATTTTTAATACACATTTCCAGATATACTGGCAGCCCTAAATATTTAAAATAACTCACAAACCCCAGTGGAGAATCCATAGGTGCCTGGTGCCCACTCTGTACAATTAATCCCTCCAGCACTTCCATTTTAACTTGTCCTACAGCTGGAATAAAAATCTCCACAGGACTTCCAGACCTGACTGTTCAAGCCAGTGTCCAAGGCACAGACACATGAGGAGAGTATTTAAAAGCAGGGAATGTTTGCTCACCATCCACAGGATTGAGCCTGTGGGCTGCTCCACCTGCTGGGATCCACTCCACCTGGATTTTACAGTTGCCAGACCAAAGTCTCCTATTTTCACTGTGAGGCCTTCATGAAGAAATATATCTGTAGTTTTGTTAAAGAAACTGCAAAACACTGAGTCAACAGTTCTGTGTTTTCCGAGCTGACTAGCAAGTGCTGCTGGTTTTATTTAAACCTGCTGTGAGCTGTATGTGAAACAAAGGAAAATGCACTTTGTGGCAGCCAGGCTTGAATTAACATTTAACACTAAACCAGAGCAGATGTTCCAGCATTATTTGTAGATTTATCTTTATGGTGAGCTAGGACAGAAATCAACAGTTCATTACCATCCATGGCTGCAGCTCCTTAAATAACTGGTGCTGGGAAAGGGAAACAGCACAGAGGTCTCACAACTCAGAAAAGTTAGGAAAAAAACAATTACAAAGAGAAGTAAGTATCAAAACAAAATCTCTTTCCATGAAGTTCTCTGGCAGATCTCCTGAGATTGAACTATGATTTTAACTGGAAATAAATCCACACTATTTATAGTTATCTCCTTTATGCATCTGTTATTGATTACCAGCTCTTTTCTTTCCTGGGGTTATTTTAAGAAGATACTATTTCATGATTTCACATAGGAATGTTTTAAGTTCAGAAAGATAATTCAGAAATATAAACATGACTGACTCCTCATTTCTATGTCAGGAGCAGAGCTAATTTCTTTCACAAAAAATCATCATCATTACTAAGAATGACAAATTTCTGGCCTCCCATACACTAAAATAATTGTTTTGTTTTTTTTTTTTTAACTGAAAATAGAATCCACTGACATTCTGGAACTACTGAACGTGCAGATTTTTTTATGGTGCCATTTCCCAAAACATCCTGCTCACATTTGATGGAAGGAAGCCCCAGTTCCTGGCGGTAGCTCCATGGATGCTCTGGTAATTCCAAAAGTAGGCTTTCCAAAGGTGAAAGAAATCATCCCAACATTTTCACTCCAGATGCATTACTAAATAAATGTTTTTGCACGAAATCTAATGGTAAAAGGCTGCCTTTTCTTGAGTTTAAAGTAAGATTTCTGGTTTCATTTCTGCCAGCCATGTGAGGAGTTCTAATTACATTAAAAATACACAAGAAACAAACAAACCCATGTGTGCACACAGATAAACAGACACACACCTCCCATCAATGACAGCAGCATTTGAATACCAGAGGATTGAATAAACTTCATTTAAGTAAAATAAGAGACCTCTGGAGCACAGCTGTTGCACATCTTTATCCCAAGTGTGGTAAATAAGCACAGATGTTCTGTGAAGTCCTTGCTAGCTCCTCACCAGGGATTGCCCACTGGCAGTTATATATTTAAATGTATTTAAAACAGCTATTGCAACCCCCCCCGAAAACTCCACAAACTTAACAATGAATCCCTCCCTCCCCACAGAGAGCCAAGGCTCAGGAAGGATACTGTTGGATTTCATGTCCCTGTGGATGATGTTTTTTGCATGTAAATAGCTGTGAAGGGAAAAGCAGAAGAGCCATTAGCAGAGCTGCTCCCAAAGAGCCTTTTCATTCCCCACAGACAGTTTATTCAGTTTGTCACACACCTCTGGCTTTCCATGACTCTTCTTTGGGAACAAAGAAATGGAACTGTGCTCCGTGCAGAAAGAAATGACAGGAAGGAGTGGCTCAAGTCCCATTAAGCCTGGAAAACTGGGCCTGTCCTCATATCCCTGAAATCTGTACTCCTGTGCTGAAACTTTCTGTTCCAAACTGCCTTCATTTAAATGTGCCCAGTTTTCTGCTGTCTGACTGGAAACCCGGGCCTGGATCTACAAAATGAATGAGCTCTGGCAGCAGCAGCTGCTTCTGTGCTTCCACCATCAGAACAAGGGCTGAAAGCAGAGAGGTGGGGCCTGGAGCAACCCAGACAGCTGGAAATGCTTCCAAAAACATCTGGGTGAATCCTGTGGAACAGAGCAGCCACCCCTCATCTCACAGAGTATCAATCAGTGTGTGGCAAACACTGCAGTGTTCCTGTAACACCGGGCAGGAAAAGCCCCTTCACTCTGCATTTAAAACAGGATTTCACCTGCTGCACTACAGCAAGACCTCAAGCTGTAAAAGCAGAGAAAAACAGAGAGAAAGACTTGAGCTAAGGCAAGAACCCACAGGAGAATGAACCAAATCAAAGCACAGCAACACCCAAGAGTGCTGAGGGCAGAATGGGGTGCCCCCTGGCACCCCATCTGAGCTGTTGGGGAAGGAGGGGAGCCCACACTCACTCCATGCCCTGTGCAGTCTGGCGGGCGATGTCGATCAGCTGGAACATCTGGAACTTGGTCTCCTGCACGTGCAGGTGCTTGTAGAGGCTGCTGCCCTCACACCACTGCGTGACAATGGCCAGGTTGTCCTTGGTCATGTAACCCATGAAGAGCAGGATGTTCACGTGCCGGGTCTTCCTAACAGAGGAGCACCAAGAGGGATCAGTGGCTGCAGCAAAATTGCTTTCAAAGGCTTCTCAAAACACACTCCTGCCTGAATGGATTTCATCTTTGGAATCCTAGGTCAATGTGGGAGTGAAGTTTGAGCTTACAAGTAATTAAAATATACCATGGTTGCCTTGTCTTTTTCTTTTTTTCAGCTGATATTTTGCTTTTTAGTTAAAACACTTCCTTTTAATTATTTAAAATCAACATTTAAGAAAAGGATGTCCAAAAATTCAAGTGGTTGGGCATCAATAAGCAACAGTCACACTTGCTAGTGGTATTAGAAGTTATTGGAATGACAGAAATCACCCTGAAAGCTGGGGAGAAGTGCCACTGAGTCCCAAGAGGACACCAAAGGGTACCTATAAACCCTAAAGGAATTATCAGATGAGGAGATGGGTTTTCATTGATCTACTTGGTTCTTTTCAGGAGTAACATCACAGACACTTCATCAGACACTAAAACACCTCAGGATTTGAAAGCAGAGAACAGTAACACAGATCAGTGCCATGTATTTAAGGAAAAAAAAAATTATTACACTACAGTTTGAAGAACAGTTCAGGTGTTGTCTGGTGGTGAGAGTTAGGGCAGAATTGATTCATCCTCACCTTTACTGCCCAGTGTGGCCTGAACAGCATGGGTGGTGTTAAGAGACCACAAAAATCCTCTGAACTGTTTATTCTTCCTGGAAATTCCCTGACATTTTTATTCTTCCCTGGAAATCTCATTTTTGTGCCTACCACACACAGAATATTGGGCCAGAAGGCTCCAAGGAGGGCTGGGAGTCAAATGCAGCAGCTGGCATATCAAAATTTAGCAGTGAAACACCAACTCACCTCAGGACAGCCACTTCATTCCTGAAAGCCTGGAACTGTTCTGGGGTTGGGTCTACAACTTTTAGGATCTTCACTGCTACATCCCCTGCAAATAAAATTACCACTGAAGTTACTGAAAATGCAGCTTTCCTTTTCTCTTCAAAATAACACTGTTTATTAATGTCATTAAAATTCCTAATCTGTGCACAGCACACCTCCACCAGTTTGTACAAAGATCAAGATTTCCCTGCAGACAAATTTCTGTGGTATCAAGCAATTTATTTAGCTGAATTTCAGTCGAATGGAAAAAGTCATTAATTAATTATTCCCACACCTCCCTTCTACTTTTAAAAGCCATGTTTGGCTAGAATGCTTTTTGCAGGACATATGTACAAACACCTCTGTGGTTTTATTATCCAATTCAAATACTGAAGTGTTTAAAATATACACATACTTCATTTGAGCAGATTAAAAACTCAACACCTCTCCTTCCTGCAGAATTTCTTCAGTTATTTAATTCTTGATACTTGAAGAGGTGTGAATGATCTATTAAAATAAATCTCAATATGAATTTATTTTTTATTAGGAAATCTTACTGAACTTATTTTTCCTCTTGATTTCTGTGTCCCATTTCAGTTCCATAATGAAAATCAGAAACTCTTCATTACTTTTAGTGTAACAACACTGCTTTCCTTGCTGCTGACAGTATTTGGGCTTTGAGACATGCAAGTATTTACTCATTAAAATTAGAGGGCAGCAGGTAAGTTTCCAGATTTGTTTTGCCAGCTTTTTTTCTGACAACACTGCTATTTAAATTAGGAAGGGTTTCTGTGTGTTTCTTTTCAAAATCACAAGCCATGAACTTGGAAACAAATTCTGCAGCTCTGCAGGGTGCCTATTTTCAAAATACTCCCACTACCTACAGATCAAACTCTCACATTTAACGTTTTTTTCATTGAAAAAAAACTCCACAATTTATGCTGACTTCCTTTCCATCCCACTTTGAAATGAAGCCTGCTAATTAAACCACAGAGGTTTTAAGAGAAGGTAAATCTCATTTAACAGCAGGCTGTGGAATTTCCCAGCTAAGAGAAAATAAACCCTTTTCAGGAAGCAAGCTGGTGTGGAACATGGGAATGCAGATATCAGTGGAGTGAAAATGGAGATGCACTTGTGAGACTCAGGTTCTGGTGTCTGTGCTTTCCTTTAATTCCAGTGCTGCTCTTACAAAGCAGTTCCTGTTTCTGCCTGGTGCTGTTGGTGGCAGATGAGCACCCACCAGCCCTAAATCCATTTTCCTTGGGCAGCTGCCCCCCCCAGTCAAGACTCACCATGCCACTTGCCCTTGTAAACTGTCCCAAAAGAGCCTGAGCCTATCCTGGTGGAGAGCATCACTTCACTGGCTTCTATTTCCCAGTAATAACTGGAGTCTCTCTGTCCACGAGGCCTCTGTAACAACAATTCACAGAGATTTCATTTTTAATCACTTGTATTATACACACAAAAAAACCCCAAAAAACTTCCTTCACACAAGCTCAAGATGACCTGAAACCTTAAGGGGTTTGTCCTGCAGTTTGGATTTTTGTTTTTCTCCTCTGTTTGGGATAGGTGGTGGGGGTTTTAGCAAAAAACCCAAACAACAAATCACCCCATTTTCTTGGATGTCTTGAACTGTTTATCATCAAGGTCTGCACTAGAAAATGAAAGCGTAATCTGAGATCCTAAAAGGAACATATAATTTATGATTTAATATCTGCAATATTTAAGGAAGTGGCTTCTTCAGAAGTACAATGTTAAAATTCTGCAACTCTTACAATATTTAAATGGAATAAGCCAAACAGGTGAGAGCAAAATTTTCAAATGTCTAATTGAGCAAAAACTGTGAATCCCACTAAGCAACTGTATATTCACTGTGAAAGCTTAGTAGCCTTCAAAGATTTCAAGATACTATCAATTATTATTCTAACTCTTCTTTCTTTCCCCCCCACCCCTAAGTTTAAATCAAATCTTTGAGGGAAAAGTTGCCTTTTGGTAAAATCTGTTTTTCTCTGAGAAATCTGATGGCCCAATGAAAATGAAGGCATTGTCAATATCCACTTTCTATGGAAAAAACACAGGTCAAACAGTGCTAATAAAGCCAATTTTAAATAAATTAAAACTGAATCAAAAAGATGCAACCTCTAAAGATGTAAAAGGTCCTTGGACCTGCACTGACAATGTCACACCACTGCCTGAAATTCGTTTGCAACCCAGAACATTTTGTTCTGAGTATTTATAACCCAAGGCAATAGTGCCATCATTCCCAAATTAATTACAATTAAATTGCTCCAGTATACACAGTGCAGAGCAATCCATGATTTCCTGCACCCTTTAGTGCAGAAATTTATCCCAACACACCACACCACTCCCTCCCAGCACAGTTCAACTCATTTCTTAATTAAAACAAATACCACCATACTTACAATTTTGTTTTTTTCTTGTGTGTTAGGTCCAGGGGCTCTCTCTCTTTGGGCTGGGACTGGGGTTTTAGGCTGAGACCAGCCAGTTGGGCTCATATTGTTAGGACTTCCAGACAGAGCAGAGGGTGAGGCTTTAGGATAGAAATTCAAGAAAACAGTTTATGAACAAGAAAACGACCAAATCAAATCATACTAGAAAAATGTTTAATGTTTGAAACCATACCTGATTCACTATGGCTTCGAATTGCATCCTGCAACAGAGAAGATGGATAATAAAGTTAACAAATGTAAGAGAGCACACAAAGAGACAAGCAGGGCTGGTGTGGAAATTGCTGGGCCAGTTTTGGTGAAGTGCAATACAATACTGGCCAACAGCTCCAGGATTGGGGATTTGTTCATCACACCAATCCTGCAGGAAACCCATGCAATTTGTGAATTCTTACAAAACAGGGAAGAGATTCACAGCATATTGAAAGGACTGCTACCAAAAAGGAAAGAGAAAAAAAAGGACACAAAACAAGAAGAACCAGCAGCAATACTGTCTGCATTCCCCCTGCACTTCATGCTCGTGTTCCAGGTGTGGACAGAGCTCCTGGGATGGCCTCTATCCCCAGGGGACAACTCCCAAACTGCTTTTGGGACTTTTACACCTCCCCTCCTCCCCCCAAAATATTCCAACTCGATATCCATTGTGAAATAACTCCACACACAACTTCAACCCCCCAAAAAGACTACATCAAGTGCCCCTACACAAAGCCCTCTCCTTTTCCAAGCACATTCCCACAGGGAATTTGGCATTTGAGCAGTGTTTTCTCACAGGTCACCAGGACAGTGCCACAAGTGTCACCTCATGCCACGGGCACAACACAACTCTACAGCCATGCACAAGAGAGAACTGAGCTCTAACAAACAGCACTGCACAGCTTTTCTCACCTGCCATTTGCATTATCCCAAAGTACAAACAGGAAAGGGAAAATATCCAGGGACTGTGTAAGTACAAAGCAAGAACATGCACTACAGAGAGGTTAAACACTGTCAGAGTTAACAGAAGTCAATTCAAACTCTCTAACTAATTAGCAGAATAATAAATGCAAGATTTCATAGGAGGACAGAACAAGCTCACATTCCACTCCACAGTTTCCAATTAAGATTATCCTCAGCAAAGGTTCAGTTATGAAATGCATTATTTTAGCTGATTAGCTGCATTCACCCAGGCTGGACTAGGTACAGCATTCTTGCAGATTGCCACTGCTCCACACCTGAGTGGATTAAAATCTGCGTGAACAACCAATGAAGAACTCTTCAATTTACCAATTTTCTTCAACTTAAGGATAATAAAAACCTCTCAGAACCTGAATAACAAGTGATTGGTTTTGTAGATCAGCTTGAGAATGTAACTGCTTTCAAGGAAGCTGGCAAAGGGTAACTAAAGAACTTAAATTGTTTCTCGTACTTATCCATATGGAGCTCTTACTTTGAAAAAGTATTTTTGAGCTTCAACCCTCATGTGAATATTTGCTTATTTGCTTCTGAATTCAACAGCAAACAAACCAAACCCTCTGCTCTTTAGAGCTGTTCTTACAACACAAATAACACCATCCCCAGTGCTGTAGTCTGTCAACTTTACTTTGATGGGAAATCAAAGCAGTGCAACATATTCTTAATCTCAGGGCTTTGGATGGGGAGAGTCAATAAAAATCACTTCCAGAGGGGAAAAAGCCACACAATGGATGTGTTTTGAGAAGGCTTTTCTTTAGAGGCTGTGTGACCCAATGCATTCTAATCCAAGCCTCTTCCCATTCAGAGGAGGATGAATTCAGCCAGCTAAACTAAACATGAAGCTCTTTATCAATTTGCCTCTTCCAATTAACAGCCTCAATATTTGAGTATAAACATGCTGGAAAGATTCTCATCAAATCAGCTCCAGATTAAACACTTCACGTGGACACTGCCATGGTTTACAAGTTATAGCACTCCTGTTAATCACAAGAAGACAAAAGGCACCAATGAAATACCTACTCTTCCCCTCAAACAAAAGCGTCTGCACCAGGAGCTGGGAGAAGCATTCAGGCTGTTATTCTAGGCCAACACAGTAAGAGATAAAAGAAAAGAACAGAGGAAGTATAAAAAATCTTTTTAAAAATTAAATGTTAGGCAAAATGAAAGAAAAAAAGTAACCTAATTGGCTCGATAAATGATTATTAAGTGCAGTAAAATCTTTAAGTAATTATTCCTGCTCAAATCCAGAGGTTCACTAGGATCTATCCTTGGGTAAACCCCTTTTTTATGATGGTTTTTCTCCTGGTGTGTCAGAAAGTCTGCTACTTTCTTCCTGCATTGTTTTGGGGACTTTTAAAAGCCTTCAGGACGTAACAACTATTTATATGATAATGTGAAGAGCCAGAATAGAATTTCTGTCTTTACTCTTCTGCATTAAGAATTAAGAAAGCAATGTCTCCTTAAAGACTTATCACTCTATCACGGTCAGTAATTCAGATTTTCTTGAGTGCCTCATTGTGGTTTGTGCCAAAGATGGTCAGCCAGGCCTCTGAAGCAGCAAAAAGGGCTGGGAGCCAAAGAAACCCAAAGAGAAAGGGAGGACACCTTTCCCCATAAAGCCTCTGACCAAAAATGCTTCCTGGGGCTGCAGGGCACTTTTGTTGTGTTGGCAAAGTCCAGAGGAATTCTCTAACTCACTTCAGAGCATCTTCACATTTCACAGAAGCCCAGAAATCACCAGCTGAAGATGCAGGTGAACTCAGCAGTCAAAGGCTTTTGCTTGGCCTCCAGCTTTTAAACTATTCCAGAGGCAAAAGCAACAAACAGTGCTGCTTCTCTCTCCCCAAGTCCTGCAGCTCAGCACTTTCTTCTGCCAGCCTTTCCTGCACACCAGTTTAAGGTTTTTACCATAAAGAATTAAAGAAAGACAGCCACCTGAGGCCTGGTTTCTAAGAGCTGTCCCTCACTGCCAGTCTAAGGTAGGAAAATCCAAGAAAAAGGTGCCTGCAGGCAAGAACAGCAGAAATAGTCTCAGACAGACCTGGCTTCAGTCCACAGGCCCAGAAATGTCGTTAATCCCCTACAGGTGCAGATCACCAGGAAGCTTTGACCTGAGCACTCCAAGTCCAAGAACTACACCCAGCCTTAGGGCACCTTTACTCTGATTTAAAATTAACACCAGCCCCCCCCACACAAACCCAGACTTTTAAATTCAGAAGAGCATTTTTAGACATGTCTGAAAAGCATTTCTCCACAAAACCGAGCTCATTGTTAAGCTCCACCCCATCTTTATACACCCCTAGAATTTACCAATTCCTCCAGCAAAGTTGATAGACTGCAAGAATTAATTATTAACTTCTTATGCAAACGTGTCTCCTGAACTCCTCACCACCTGGCCAGCTGAGGCAGACAGTGAGCAGAGGAGAGAAAGGCAGGAAGGAAAAGCCCCCAGTGCCCATGGCTGGGCAGGGACAGTTGGAGCTGAGCTCTGGGCTCTCTGCCCCCAGCCTCACCTCGATGATCCGGCTGTCCACAGGCATCGTGGTGCTGACCATGTGCACGTTTGGCGTGGATGTGGAGCGCTGTCTTTGGGACAGAGAGCCCTCAGAGGAAGGGTTGGATGGGTTGAAAGTGAAGGCATGAGGTGTGGAATACCTGTGCTGGGAGCTGAGAAGGAAAGAGAGACAAAGGGAGAGTCGTGGTTATTTTTTTCTTCCCCCTCTGGCAAGTGAAAAATGCTTGTTCAATGTAACCTGTCCAAAAGCAATATACACACAATTCCAAACTGAGAAAAACCTGAGATTTACACCATCAACTAAACTATTTGGTCACCTGAATCACTCCTAGTTTAATTTAAGAAATAAATTCCAAAAACTTGAAGATCTTGTCAGCTCACATATTTAATTAGTGTGTTTAGCTGAGGTCTGCTCTTGCTGTTATGATTTTTGCCACAGTTCACCTCAATTCCCATCAAATCACATTTAATACACTGACAAAATACTGGCTCTGAGAGATGAATTCAGGACTGTGAAACTAAACAAACTGCTCATTTTGAGCCTGTTAAATGAACAGCTTAAGAACTAAGCCCTGAATTTGTAAAGCTTTGCAAGACTGTTCAATGGTTTGCACAGAACAGCCAGCAAGGAAGTCATGAAACCCAACACCAGCTAGAAGGAGGCCAAGACTAAAATCCAGCTCAACAAAGAGTTATAAATCACAGCTAAGGCCACTCAGACCGTAAGGATCCCAAAACATAAATGTATCTTAACTGAAATGGGCCAGCCTTTACAAAACCCTTCAAAACATCTATAAAGTTAGTAAGTCACTGTTCAACAACGCTGGAAATAAGACTAAGATGGCAAAGATCAATTCCTGGTGCAGTTCCCATTAGAACAAAGAAATAAAGACAAAGAAATAAAGACAAAGAAATAAAGACAAAGAAATAAAGACAAAGAAATAAAGACAAAGAAATAAAGACAAAGAAATAAAGACAAAGAAATAAAGACAAAGAAATAAAGACAAAGAAATAAAGACAAAGAAATAAAGACAAAGAACCATACAAGTAAGCTACATGCTCTGGGCCTCATTCCTGACCAGATTTTTCAAATGGGTGCAGAAAAAACAAAAGCTGGCCTGCTAGCTTCAACATCTAAAATTTCAAGGGAAAGAATACAGGCACAAGTAAGGGTCCAGGGACACGCCCCTTGGAAAGGGACACAAGTTTCATTTCAGCACTTAAAACTACAGGAATGTTCTCTTTAGCTATCAGAATTTTCTTTAAGAGGAGAGTATTTTCAGTTCCCACTGTTCTCTCCTTAAACTCCTATCTGTCATCATAGTATCAGAGCATTATTTTAGTTATGGATGTCAATCATCCACCATGAGACAAAAACTCTCAATGCACACTATCTGACCAGATAAAATAAAATTAATTCACAAAAATACCAAAAGGGAGCCTTGGATTTTCTCAGGCAGGAAAGCAAAGGTCTCCAAAAAGCCTTTAATACTCTACTTTAAAATTTTAAGGCTAAAAATTGAAAATATGAAAGCTCAGATCAATGCTTTGGTGGATCTAAGAACAAGAAAGAATCATCTGTGGAGAAGTGGTGTTGCTGCCTTGCACACTCATCCCAACCTTCTATCAGATTGCTTTGCTTTGGAGGACCTGGGGGTCTTTAGTTGCTTTGGATTGATTGTTTTGAAAGAAGTGTATTTCCCAAAAGAGAAATGACAGGAAATACAAGCTTACCTAACAGGTATCCGGGAGACAGACTCCCGCATCCGTCTCATTGTCAAGGGAGGTAGTGCAGGGACACCACTGTCACTGATATTTGAATTTGGGAACAATCTGAAATATCAACAAAAACAATTACAATTTCAACTGCTACACTACCTCCTGTACAATGCTCTTGAAAGCTGAAATTTGAAAGGGCTGTTTCTTTGCAGCATGATTAACTTCATGAACACATTCCTATCTTTACACTGTGTTTTTCCTCTGTGAACAGCTAAAACCCCTGCCTTCAGACTCCCAAAGAGAAGTTCCACATGTTCTTTCGAAACTTGAGATACCACCTTTTTGTATCAGACTTCAGATTTTCCTGAAAGGGCACTTGACACAATTAAGTTCTAGTAAAGGTAGGTAGCACCAAGTGGCACAAGTCATCCTACACTCTCTTAGTGTAAGAAAATGCAGAACTACCTGACCAAGTTTAGTTATAAAAAAAATACAACCACTAAGACACATAAAAACAATTACAGGCTTTAATGCTTTTGCATAAAAGGACCTCAAACATAATAATTTTCAATTTTTGTAACTGGTATTAGGAGAGTATTATCCTCCATCTGTTTTCTCATCATTCACCATTTTCACCAGTGTCAGGAGTTGAGGTGTAGAATAGGTGAACACTAGTGTTTCCAACAGCTAAAATCCAACTGAATCGTGGCCAGCTTTACTCCTTAACATGTGTTGTGTGAGAGGAATTGCTGTCCCCCTGTACCAACAGAGGGCATTGGAGCAACTGCCTGCTCATTCAAGGTGTTTGTTTATCTGCTTGTCCCAGAATCTCAAAATCCAGAGCAAGAACAAAATGCAGTTGATGTGCACGGGAATAGACACTCATTGCTGGCTGTTTCACGAGATCAATCCACAACTCTGCACGCTGATCACAGGGACTGCCTTCCCAACAGCCCAAAAGGATCTCTGTCATCAGAGATACCAAACCAACTGTCACAATTTGCTGGTGCCATTAGAAAGGAGCAGTCCTTACAAGAGCTGCCTGATGTTGCTCCAGTCCACACACATGGTTGGCACCTTGGTGCTGCAGTGCTCATGGAATTTGTAGCCACACGTCTGACACCGGAAGCCATTGAGCAGGAACTTCTGGCAGATGTCACAGAAGGCAAGCTTCAGAAATGTCTTCCGAGCCTGGAAAACACAGCAAGTGATGAATCCCAGCTAATTACCTCTTCATTAACTGAGATTTGGATCTTCAGAGCCCGACAGAAATAAATAACCAGGCTAAAATGCCATCAGAGCCCCCAGGTTGCTACTGAGCTTAAAACCACACCCGATTATTCTAGCATGGATTTCCAGTTTGGTTGGAAACCTGGAAAGTTTAAAAACACTGAGGGCTTTATTTAAAAAAAAAAAAAAAACACAAACCCACAAACAAGGAAAAAAAAAGCACAACTGTTCTGTCAAATGCAAAAGCAATTTTTTTGCTCAGCAAGGTGACAGATGTGTGAGCCAAGGGCTGTGGTTTTTGTTTCTTTTCAGTAGCACCAAAGAGGTGAAAAGAGGATCAGACTGGAAGGCCCACCTCATTTTTTTTATTAGGCAAAATTCTTGGTGTTTATGACTAACCAGTATCCCTTGCATCAGAAATAAAATCCTTAGTAATCAAAATAATCTAAGGAATTTCTACTTTTTTATATGGCAGCCTACTTTGGTTTTTTAAAAGTTTCTGAAGTATGAAAAAAATATCGAAATGAACCAAGTGGTTTCTTCCTCCAGAACCTACTGGAGAGTAAGGCTCCAAATTTCAGCTTTTTCCAGATCTGGAGAAAAATACTCATTTTCTGCTGACCAATGCAAATGATATTCTCTGTAGTTTTCTTAAAATGTGATATAGAAGTAAAGGGACTTTCTTTTTGAAGGTTTTGTAAATCCTAACCTTTTTAATGGATGTAAATGACAATCTTTTAGGATTTAGGATTGCCACAATGTCTTTCTAGAACAAAACAAGAAGAAAGCTAAAATATGGGAACAGAGTTCCTTCCCAGGGAGAAAACAAAAATGCAAGGTAAAACTGCTAGAGCTGAGCATTACCTCTTTGTAACAAAAAAAAATTACTTTATTCATTTAATTTTTTTTTAATTAAAAAACCCACAAAGCCACCTTCTACTTATTTGGTTTGTACGGAATAAAATAATCCATTTTTGAGATGGAACTACAACATAAAGCCTTTCATTCCCCCGTAGAACACTCTGTCAAATTACAAGGCAGCATTAGCTCACAAAATACTAACGAGCAGAATTAACAGCACCCCTGAATATCCAGTACAAATAATAAATACTGGACCATCAAGTCCAATAAAGCTGCTGAACTTATCCAGCCCTTTTCTGACTGGTGATCCAGAGACTGAAAATGCAAATATTCTCCCTTTCCTGGTCTTTAAAGACACAAGTATCTTACCACAACAATTACAGACATAGATATTTATATAAAATAAAATCAAGAATCATCAGACCTGTGAGGAATATGCACAATGTGAGCTTTGACAGTCTCTGACACCTGGGGATCACCAGTGTAATAAATACAATTCTGGTATTTCACTGCTAATTGATACTTAGGGGACATGATTTTTGGGGAGCAGGGGTGAAGGAATCAACCACAACTTCTGAGAATCCCCATGCCCAGAAAGCCAAAAGCTGGCTAATGCCCAAAACATTCTTTGGCCAAATCTGTGGTTCAATTGATAAAATTCCCACCAGAACACAGCAGGAAAAGCTTACAAAGTTGTGTGTGGTGAGTGGGACGTGGTCAAGGAAATCCACTCGCAGCTCCTCTCCAATCAGGGAGGCAGCATCTGTGTTCCAATCCAAACGCACTTTCTTCCTGCAAGAGAAAGCCAGGACAACAAAATCACTCTGGACATAGGTCTGGCCTCATCAACAACTCTGTTTTGTGAGTTTTCTTGAATAAAATGAGAATAAATATCCAAAAAAGCATGGCTGACCTCTTACAATGAGCTAGATAGATCTCAGTGTCTTTCACTCAAAAAATCAAGAGCAACTTGGAATACATTGCAAGTCACCTCTTTTTCTGCTCATTTTTAACATGTTATTTATTTATAAAGTATTTGACATAAAGCACCTGGAATCTTTAATGGAGTCACAGAAATACCCTTATAAGTGTACAGAAATTAAGAGTTACAGACTCAGTGACACAAAAGCCATTATCAGGTGCTTGGGCACTGACTGGTGACCCCAGAATGGCCTCAGTTGCTCAGAGATGTAACCCCACAAATGCCTGAGCCTGCAGGGAGCTTTAAGCCCAAGCCTCAGGAGGTGTGAAGTTAAGTGCATTAACTCCATGAGATACCTTCACTCCCTCAGCTTGCAAAACAATCATTTGGTATTTAATAGCAGCATCCCCGGTCCTACAAAAAAAATTAGGAATATCTGAGACTGAAATCCAAACATTGGGAAGCTGTAGAGGCATGCAGAGCCTTAACACAGCACACAGAACCGTTCAGGGAAGTGAGCTAAGAATCACTGACACTGAATTTGCCAACTACAAAGGCAGCACAGAAATGCACCTCAAATAGGAAGGAAGGCATCACTTCATCTAGAGCATGGCAAAACCCTCACTAAGGGGCTGCAAGCACTTGAGTGAACCCCTCCATTTTAAGTATTTTCAGTGTTTAGCTTTAAAACAAGAATGAAATTGCCAGTACACAGGAAGCTGACAGTGCTACCCTAGAAGAGGGCAAAGAAAGCAAAACGAAGTGCTCACAACCAAATTCCTTTTAAAGAAATTAGCCAGAGGGGAAGAAATCATTACTGCTGCTATTCCAAACCCGAGATTTTGACATTCTCTGGGAGGAAGTTTCACTCTTACCCTTTTGGTTCAGCAAGAAGTCTAAAAACTGCACAGCATTCTGGCTGCAGACCTCTGACTTTCAGTGCCTTCATGAGACAGTCATGTAAGGTCATCCCATTTCGCACATTCACCTGTGACCAAAGGGAAAAAAAAATCCAAAGCATTTAGGCAGTGACTGCACAATTTCTTTAAGCTTTTACAAGAGTGGAAGGCCATTTTCTTTAGAAATTCCAGGAAAACTGCATAACGTGCATTTGTGTGCACTCCTGCAAAGGACATTCTGAAGCCATTTTATAACTTCTCAGTTTCTTACAAGGACTGAGTTTCTATGAAACAGGATTTTACACAAGCAGGCAGCCTATAGAAGGAATAGAAATGCACGTAATTGGAGCTACCTCAAGTACCGAAAAAGACTTAATTTAGACTTCAGGGAACTTTGGGTAAAACTATTATTAGGTACACTCAACTCCAAGAAACTGAACAGAAGTGTTCCCCCAAGAAGTTTCCCTTCGGCTTTAACCCCCACACTTCATTGTGGGCATCCAAGTGAGGAAAATGACAGAAAAGTCATGCAGGCATCATCATTTACGACAGCCAACAATGGCTTTGAATGTGAAATATGTTTGTGCACATCAGACAATTCACAGCACTGAGGCAGAGCAATAGAGCTTCTCAAAATACAGACACAGTGCACGTTTAAAATAAAATACATCCTCCAAAACCAACCAACTGCTGACCAGCACTTAATCACAGCAAGACCCTTCTGAAGGCAGGCATTTCTGGAGCCAGATCCACATCCCAGTGTCAGCAGTGGGAACAGAAGAGCATCTGAAAGTAGCAGAGACTCACCACGGTGCGCTGCTTGTTGGGCAGGAAAACGCGGATGGTGTTGCTGGTTTTGGACGTATCCGAGATTTTGCCGTCGTCGGACGCCCGGCGCTGATAACCAAACTGCTGCACAATGGTTGGGGAGATACAGTTGGGACCATCAAAGACAGAATCCTTGAGTCCAAAGCCATTGCTGATGGTCTTCCAAGCTCCCTGGATGTGCTCCATTGATGCTGCCTAAGGAGATTGGGAGAGTCAGGGAAATGGCCATGTCCTTCACTCTGGAGCGGGGCTTTCTCTTCCTGACACAGCAAAGCCCAGCCTTTCCTGTGGGACCAGAAGCTGCACAATCAGCCTGACTCCTGAAGACATTTCACTTTCTACACACCAACAGAGCACCGGGAATAGATGTGTAACTCTCCCACTGCACCTCAGACTCACGGGAGCACTCCAGCAGCAGGTAAATCTACATCATGAGTGTTGGAGGGGCTTTCAGAAAGGCGGCCAGATAACAGAATCAGAAAATAGCCTGAGCTGGGAGGGACCTACACAGATCATCAGTCCAACCCCTGGCCCTGCACAGACACACCAACCATCCCACCCTGGGCATCCCTGGCAGGCTTGTTCCCAGAGCTCTGGCAGCCTTAGGGCTGTGCCCACTCCCTGGGGAGCCTGGGCAGTGCCCAGCACCCTCTGGGGGAAGAACCTTTCCCTGAGATCCAACCTAACCCTCCCTGGCCACAGGAGTTCTGTAGGAGGCAAGCACAACAGTCCAGTAAACTAGATATGCCACACGAGCTTTAGCCCAGGCTGCTAAAAAAAGAGACTCAACAGGAATTACAATAAAAAGAATTAATTAAGGAATCTATTTTTAGCACTGATTTTGTGACTTTGGTTATTTGGGGTTATTTTAATACCATCACAATTTACACAGTGTGAAACAGCAAAAAAAACCCTCAACCCTCACACCCACTATGCTCAGTTATAGTTCAGCATAAATAAAGCCTGGGAGAACTGGGATTGTTCAGCCTGGGAAAGAGAAGGCTCCAGGGTGACCCAGCTGAAATCCTCCAGTACCTGAAGGGAGCCAACAAGAAAGATGGAGAGCCATTATTTACAACTAACAGGACACAAGGAATGGCTTCAAACTGACAGGGAGTAGGTTTAGATGGGATATTGGGAAGAAATTCCTTCCTGTGATGGGGATGCCCTGGCACAGGGTGCCCAGAGAAGCTGTGGCTGCCCCTGGATCCCTGGCAGTGTCCCAGGCCAGGCTGGACACTGGGGCTTGGAGCAGCCTGGGACACTGGAAGGTGCCCCTGCCCATGACAGGGTGGCACTGGATGGGCTTTGAGGTCCCTTTCAACCCAAATAATTTTATGATTTTACGAACATCTTCCAGTGCAAGGACACTAACAACCCTCGCCTGCACTTCCAAACCAGCACACATTTCTGCACACGCAGGGACAAAGATAAAGGAATCACTGGATTTTTTCCCCAGCCATCCCAACTGCAATGCAGCTTGAACTCCAAATTATACTCAAATATCTTATTCAATATTAGGCAAGACCAAAGTCTGTACTGAAATCAAACAACCTAATGCAGAACACTCAACACACCATGACTGAACACCTGTCAGCAGCTGCACAGGTCTCATTTCATGTGTGGTCCTGCACCTCCTTTGTTGCAAATTATCTGAACCCTCCAATACATTTTTTCATGTTTATGCCAGAGAAAAGCCAACAGTGTTTTAGTTGAAAAGTGAAAACAATGGAATTCTTGGATAAAAAAAGATCTCCACTGATGTTAAGTGTCCGTTCTGGGGTTCCCAGAAGAATAAGCTGAATTTCAGAGTGTTTTCCTTCACAGAACAGCTCTGAAATGCCACAGCAGATTTGCAAGTAACTTTGTTCCAGACCTAAACCCAGGTCTGACCAGCAGTCAGAAAGGAAATGTAACAACAAAGTTCCAGAGAAAGGTTTGGTTTAGGTGAAGTCATTTCCACCACGTGCAAAGACCAGAGCAGCAGAACCCTCAGCCTCAAAGGGAACTTTCAGTCAGTTCCTGAGGTTCTCCTTCACTGACAAGGTACCCAGTGACAACATAGCCTCATCTTCCCTCCTGCCATTCCCCAACCCATCAGCTGGGCAGTTGTCAAAGGTCCAAAATATTTAAATGTCAGTAAGTTTTAAACTCCATGCCAAATTATCTAACAGGACTGAGATACTTCGGATTTTTTGGTTTGTTTTTAAATCTACGGCACGTAAATGGAAAGAGTTTTGTATTTGATGGAAAAAGAGAAAAAGAATTGGAAGCCACTGAGACATTCTGAAGAATGAGAGATAAAATTGAGGAAAACAACCAAGTTCACCACACACAAGCACCTACAACATCTCACAATTCCTAGGCACCAGAAGGTGAAAAACAAGTTATGTTCAATTACAACACCCATATAATGCACATGGCAGCTGGAAGAGTAACTACTGAGACTGCAGCAATAAAAACTGAGATAAAGGGTTAGATAAGAAAGATGAAACCCAGAGAGCTTCTCTTAACTTACCCCCATGGGAAACTCCTTCGTTTCACCCTTCCAGGTAACAGAGGAGACTAAACAAAAAGAGCTCAACTTGATTTTTCTGCTGAGCTAAGGAACAGCAGGACAGCCATCCAAACCTCCTTGTCCCTGCTGATACAGGTTTACAACACCCCAACATTACAGCCTTTATACTTAATATTTCAAGACACTGTCAACATTTCCTGAAAAATTCCAGAGAAAGCAGGAAATGACAAAGAATTCAAAATTGCATTTTGATAAAGACAAGGCTCATACCCAAAAGACACTTCTCTCCCCAACCCTGCACACTGAAGCACAGCCTACCAGGAAAGATCACAGCGATGTATTTTAAGGTTGTTGAACAGACAGGAAAATACAGACAGCAACTGCTATCAGCCTTCTGTAGATCCAAATGTCAGTTCTATCTTTAATTAGGCATTTGCATCCTTGTCTCGCAGGATCTTTGCCTCAGTCAGTGCTGGACAGTCTCAGAACTGGCCATGGCTGACACAGTCCTCCCCTCCAGCAATGCCCTGCTCTCTCTTGCCACCTCTTCTGGCCGAGGGCTGAGTCCCTGGCAATCTGGGTTTGCTCACAGATGTTGAGAGTTCTTTTCCTAGAAAATGGAGGTACCACACACCCCATCCCTAGCTCTCCTTCCTGCCTAACCTGAGGGCTCTGGGTGCTACTCGGGCACTCAGGGAGGAGCCAGCACTGAAGGGAAAAAAGGAGAACAGAGGTCAGACCTGGCCCGGAGCTGACAAGAACCTGCCAAGTGGCCTGA
Organism: Certhia americana; assembly: GCA_018697195.1. Lineage (NCBI taxonomy): Eukaryota > Metazoa > Chordata > Aves > Passeriformes > Certhiidae > Certhia > Certhia americana. The sequence continues at coordinate 2,340,303 of CM031868.1, read as the reverse complement.
GGGTGGAGGGGCAGGGGAGAAGAAAGGGAAGTTTAACAGATCTCCTCAGTCTCCTGGGGAGAGACAGGGAATCCCTGCTGGAAAGTTGCTAAACCTGCTCTGGCATCCACTGTTCAAGGGCTTGCAGCTGGAAAGGTGGAGCTTGTTGAAGAAACCCAAACTGTCCTGCTGCTGACTCTCACAGCTATTCACAGACAGCCCTCTGACGGTGCCAGAGGTTCCAGGGCCTCACAAACACCTCTTCACTCGGGCCACCAACAGTCTGGTGGAGAACACTCCACTTCTGGCAGTGCATGGCTGGCCATGTTCACTTCTCCAGAAGCCTTATTCCAGATTACCACGTTACAACAGACAGTCAGAAGAGCTGCTGCTTAGGAGGCGATTTCTGAATGATTTATACTTTCCTCCTGCCCTTCAGTGCAAAGAAAGCTGGCTTAAAATTTATATACATATATACAAAACCATCCCCTTGGAACTGCAGCAGCTCACTGCATGCACAGGTGTGAGAGAAGAGAATTAACATGGCACCTACCTGAGCAGCTTAGAGCTGACAGAAGGTTAACATTTACAGACACAGCCTCACACTGCACATCCACACATCATTTCTGGCTCACTGACAGAGCCCTGAGCTGGCACAACAGCAGAACAAAGCAGGGAGAGCAGCTCTGGACACAGGCTTGAGTGCACCTGAACAGGTAATTCATGTGCAGGGCACAGCCCACCCTGTAGGGTCCTGTAAGCTGGGCCTGGCAGAGATTTTGTTCCCTCTCCCAAGCAGTAATCGATTAAAGGCATTTTTACTCACTACACTCATTGACTCCAGCTCCCCCAACATCCACACCAATTGACTCCAGTGAAAAGATATTTGAAATTCTGTTCCAAAGAGAAATTTAATTTAAAATAAAGGAAGAAAGATTTTACAATGATGCCTTCATAACTACATTCTTCTTAGGTTTGCCTCTTCAAGGAAAACTAGCTTTTCTCTCTAAATTAATTACAAGCATATTTCTGAAACATAATCATTACCAGATATTGGATTTATGTTTATGCCATGCTCAAATAATCCACTGCCAGCTGGATGTTTTCATGTATATTTCTAAAAATTTTCTTCAAATCTTTTCTTCCTGCAGCTCATCACTTTCATGAAAATGACTTCAAACAGCCCCTCTCCAACTGCAACAGCAGCATTCAAGGAATATATTAAGATATTAAAGTACATCAGTCCCCTCATAGATCCAGGACTGCTGGGACGCTGATACTGATTGGTTTCATATTAAATGTTCAGCCTAAGCAGAAAAATAACGTCATTTACTGCTGCAAGTCCTCAGGAATTCTGCACACTGTGACAAAGATTGCACTTTTCATTAGTGCTTTTTGCACACATTACAGATTCTGCTAATGAATCACTGGAACAAGTATTAAACCAAAAGCACGAAACAGCTCTGGAATGTGCACATCTGACAGGAACAAATTCCTGGAGAGCAGTCACTCATATACAATCAATACATTCATGTCATTCATGCCAGTTCAAAAGGTATTGGAAGTTACTCTGACTTTTTCCACGAGCAGGACAAATCACTGGACTGAACTGTTAAAAATTTCACTCTCCCTCACTAAGAAATGCCAAAACTGGAACTAAATTAGGCTGAAAGTTCACACGTCACAAAGCTGAACTCTCTCTCCAGAGTTTAGGTACTGTGTCCTTTCTTTTCCCTGGAACAAACACCCAAAGCTTTTAAAAACATGTCAAAGCAGCTCCCCCTGCCAACACACACGTGCTGCCATTTTTATCCACACAAATTCATGGCATTTTATGTTTCATGGAACACACCTACAAAGGCAAAACAGCACAGAACAAAGTCCAGGATCCATTTCAAACTGAACGCTTTTGTCAGTAAATATAAGCTTGAAAAGCTGCTTAGAAGCAAAGTTTTCATCTCTGACACAAAAAGATCAACGAGCCATTTAACTGTGGCCTTTTCTTCTCCCATACAGTAATTAATTGATCTAATCTTGTTTGGGTGACCAATTATCTGGGGGAAAAGCAGAAATTCAAACCAGACAAATCTCTGTTGTGATCTATAGCAGTTTTTTTCACAAGTAGCTTTTCAGAGCATAAATATGGAGCCATTCCTATATTAATAAATAAAGCTGTGATCCATGGAAACATGAACACAGGGCATGAGTTGAGATCAGTGTAACAACCCAGGCAGATCCCTCTTACATCTACAAGGTTGGTGCTTTTCCTTCATGCCCCCTTCATTCTAGAAGATCAATGCCAAAAACTAAACTCCTCTCTAAGACAACTGACAAAAATTAAAAACTAACAGAAGGAAACGTCAGTGTTCAGAAAAAACAAACAGAGCAAAAAACAACTGACACACATACAATTTCTGCCTCTGTTATTTTGATCTTGTTAGTATCTTTTTCTTTACTTATCAGAAGTACTCTGTTCTTAGTCACTACTTCAGCCTTCAGGAAAAAAATTGCATTGGTTTTCCACCAAGTGGGCCCTACAGTAACAGGGACACAAGCAATACAACTCTCAACTTGCTTTCACACCTACCATTTGCAAGATCAGTAGCTTTTTCGTATTTAAAAGCTGCTGCCAGATTAAAACTCTGGCTAGTAACCACAAACCAAGTCAGACTCCCTGGCTGCAGCAGGCTGTACTTTGGGCTCTGCTTTGCAAGATTTTGTCACCAAAACAATCTGCACCTTTGCCCACCCTGTGCCTGCTCTCTGTTGGTTGTAACAGCTCCAAGCTACTTTCCCCAGCCAATTCCCACGAAGATCAGTTTGGTTTGTCCTTTCCACACAGATCATTCCCATGTCAGTCGCCCATTTCTTTCCACATGATATTTCTATGAAATTCAAATGTGGAGCTCTTCGTTTCCCTACAAAACCACAATTCCTACATTAGAGAATCAGGTGCACTGAACACCTTGTATCTGAAAGAGGGATACAGAATTCAAAGCTCTGCCTTTCCCAAAGCAAAAAAAATCCAATCCCAGGTAAAAAAGAAAAACATAGCAGGTATTTCTAAGCAGAGTGTTTTTAAATTGGATTTAAATACAGCTGCAGAGTTTACATGGATTCGCAAACAAGTTTATGGAATTCCTATTGAAACAGCAGGAAAAGAAAAAGCAAGCAAGGGAAGTGCTCACACATTTTGTACAAGTTTTGCTTGCAAAGCACCACGACTCCACCACGGAATAAAACTTCCACTTTTCTTTAGCATAATATTTCATAATTTGTTATCCAACGTGCTCTTAACATTATGAAGAGTATTAAAGCTGAAGTGATATATAAGACGTGCTCCATTGCTAATTCAGTTAATTCAAACTCATTCCTAGAAACTAAAAGCACTGAACACTGCTTTTTATAGCTGATTGTATCAGAATCACATTATCTGACAGCCCTGTCACTCAGCCTACTCATCTCTGTGCCATAATGTTAAATTCTTCTCAGGACAATCCTCCAAAGGGAGATTTACAGAGACATCTCTCTAATGTGGGCCTTGAGCTGCAGACAGAAGTGGGACTACAAGTGTTTTGTCTTTCTTTCCATGGTGGAAGCACTCTGGACAAGCCTTTTATTCCCCCAAATCTCTCAATCAAGTGCACATACCTTCCCAGCCATGGGCCTATTTGCATGCTGCACTTGCCCGTGCCCCAATTGTTTCCAGTCTGAAAGCCCCAAACTGTGTTTGCAGTTGCCTGGAACTCATCCACTTTACAGCAAGGATGAAAAAAGTTACTCAAATGTCAGCAATCCACCAAATGCCCTTCCCACACGAGTTCTCCAGGATTAAACAAAAAAGTGACTGAGAACCTCAGCACAAAGAATGCCTGGCTCTGTCCTCCCTCGGTCATATGTAGGAAATGCAGGAACACTGAGGACAGCAGCACTGAGAACAGCTCAGATTTAGAGCTCTGAGAGAAGGAACAGCCTGAGGATTACTGAAGAAGCTGCTGGGAGCTGTGCTCACGTCTCAGTGTGCAGAGAGCCTGCGTGGTGCTGTTAATCAGCACTGCAAAGCACCAGGCAATGCTGAATTACCTGCACATCCCAACAGGATGCACTGCCCTGTCACACAGCCAGGTGTTCCTTCCCTGCTTTCACTCAAGGGCAGCTTTCAGCCAATAAACTGATTCCATGAAATGTGGGCTCTGTGCCAGGCCTGCAGTGCCACGTGGAGGTCAATAATGTGATTCCAAGAGCTTGGAAACATGGTCCAGAGGGGCAGAGGGCAGGGCACAGTGACACGAGCACCAAGCCTCACTTGGAAACAGCCTTGAGAGCCCTTCTGAGGAGACAGAACAAAGGATTCTCCCTTGTATTTGACAAAAAAATGCACCTGGGAACAGCTGGATATAGCCTTCCACAACACAATGCCTGGACAGCTGTAACAACTTTATTTTCATGGTTTGTATGCACCTGGATTTGCCAAGAAACCTGATTAAAATGGCAAACAAAAACAGAATGTACTTAAAACTTTAAGACTGTACACAACAAAAAATACTTAAGACTATGTCAAACATTTACTGTCCTAAGAGCCTCCTAAAGAAGTTATGCTCCATTTTAACATTATCTTATTAAATACACCCATGAAATTACAGTTCTGATTTGGGTGGGTTTTTGTTTATTTAACAAAGTGCCATACCAGCCTTTTTGTTTCAGAGATAGAGTTTGAAGATAATGTCACAGACATGATTTACATTAGGTCTGGATTATTCCCAACAGACCTGCAGTCGTGTGGAAAGGCAAATGCTGTTTGGAGAAGACAGGCAAATATCAGGAGCTGAAGTTCTAAACTGAGGAAGGGCTTTTCCCCTGCAAAGTAAATACCCAGGGAGACTGACTCAAGTAAGAGCTTAAGTTAAATACACACTTCTGATAAAGCAAATCCTGTAACAACTGTAGCTCTATATCAATTTTGTGGCATTTTTCAAAAACCAAAAAGTGAATTTTCACAGCAGTGGAAGAATACAAGCACAGAGCTGGGCTGAGTTTCCCTTCCTGAAGAAAAGGTCCAGGCATCTCCAAAGAAAAATGGGGCAGGAGGAGGAGGAAGGGAAATATAACAAAAGAAAGTAATTTATACCTTTAGTTTTCCTTTCAGCAAATGAAGTCCTATGACAAAAGGATGAAGTACATCATCTGTGGAAGACAAAAAAAAAAAAAAAAACCCAGAAATTATTTACTTTTTAATAGACAAACATATACATGCACTACATACCAAATAAATAACAAAAAACCTACATCAGCAATAAATTATCATCCTTCTGCTTGCAGAGTTTTCAGGGTCTTCCAGCCCTTCATTATTTTCTGCAGCATTTCAGTGTAAGGAGACACAGAGTGCACAACAACCAAACGTTACCCAGCTCAACAGCATCTCATTCTTGTTCCAGAACATCAGAATAATCTTTTACAGCTAAAAACTCCCTGAAGTAAAAATTAAATAGGAGTGGGATACTCCCTTCTCACAGGTCAGTTCCTCACTCAGACAAACACCTTGCTGACTCACAAATGTTGACAAACCTTGGAGACAAAACAAACAAACAGCCAAGCCTCTGAAGGCTCTCTGTATCTTGCATAAAAGCACCAACTGTAAAAGGAAGAATTCCTAGAGAAGCTGAAGAAATCTTGATGGGAACATCCTCAGAAAGCTCTCTCTTCTCCTGACCAAGATGTCTCAGCTTCCTCGTGGTTTTTATAAGAAATACTAGAAAAAAAATCAACAAGACATCTTCTATTGCCAGCTTACTTTTTGGTGAGAGATATCCTCTCTTCTGGACAGAGCAGATTGGGAAAAATTAAAATTAATAAATAAAAAGAAGTTGCAATGATTTTATCAAGACAGAAAACTCTCCAAGATTAAGAAGACACCAGATGAATGCTTTGGGACCTCCACCTTGAGCCATTTTCAGTCATTTTAAAAGTACAATCTACTGACAGTCTGAACTGTGAATTTACCCTGCTTACACCTAGCACACCTGTCTCCAACAAACATTAAGGAATGTGGCATGCAAAATACTGTAAATATGCCTTCCATCATGGAAAAAGATAAGCAGGGAGAGTGGGGAGAAGGAAGGAATTCTGGTTTCCTCACACCAGAGGAAAAGGTGAGATCTTTATAACCAAATACAAGAGACAACAGAGAGCCACTAAGATGGATAATGTTACGTGACAAAAAGGAGAGAAAACCGATGGGGAAATTTCATTTAAAGAATGAAAACCCAAAGCATTTTTACAGTAAAATCAGCGAGAAGAAAAGGAAATCACATGCATAAAGCAAGAAGAGACAGCACAGCATAAAACAAATGTGATGGGTTGAAGAAGCAGGTGCAGTATTTCTATCTGCCACCAAAGGAATAACTGTAAGGCAGGAAAAATTACTTATTTCTCTTGACAGATAAAGCGACAAGTAACAAAAAAAATCAGAACATCTGCTAACAGAACTGGCAACAAGGAGGGTTTAAGGAATAAAAGAGTTGCCAAAAGCTCAGCTGTTACTGCAGGTGTGAGATTCAATTAAGCCTGACTAGAACTGTTCACCTAAGACAATGGCAGAGCAGAGGGAGAATAAAATCCCTGTGTCCTGGAAGAAGTTTCCTGCTTGCAGGATTTCTACCTGAGCTGCTCTGAGGAGTAGGAGGAGCAAAGGCCTGTAAGGGGAATGTTGAATTCACACAAATTCACCACTCATCACACTTCAGTGTCAACCCATTGCTTTGGGAAGAGTCTGCCCCAAACTACTTCTAAATGCACAAAGAGCCAGGACAAAAGCTTGAGGTTTGGGTTGCAGTGTTGTCAATCACTTCTGACCTATAGATGTTGATGGTTTTAGAAAATACACCTTGTATTTAAGATAAGGTAATCACAAATGTCAGACATTTCACAGTCACACATGTGCTGCTTGTGCCACTGAACCCCCCACGTCTCACTGTCAGGGTATTCCTGCTGTTTGTTCCAGTTTCCACTACAAATATTTGGGTAAATAGAGCATTTTGTCACTGGCAGTGCTGATAATTTACTCCAGGGAAAAAAATATTAATTACCTATAGTGTGCAGGAACACAAAATAACATTTAGTCAGCATCAGCCTGGCCTTTTAGAAATTAGGACAAAACCTCGTACTCCACTTATTCCTGGAATTAATCATTAAACCATTAATCCCCATCTTTAAAACTCACATTGTCTATTTAAAGACTCCATGTGAGAAACTGGGAAAGACAAAATAATCAACATACAAAAAGGAACCCAAAATTTAAAAGAAGAAAAAATCTGCCAGATATAAAATATGCAAACAAAAGTAAAAGAATCTCTTGTAGCCACAGCTACAGTATTATTTGTGCTGACAGAAGAAAAAATATTTTTCAGTGTTAGACAGTTTTAGTGTCAATCCACCCAATTTTATTGAAAGCTTTCTTCAGCACATACAGCACTTTGTAACAGAAAATTATTCCAGGTACTGTCCTGTAATTCAACATCACAAGGGCGGATCTTACTGGAATAGGTAAAAATAGCAGCAGTGAACATGCCAAAGGACAGTCTTTCCACTCCAGGGGCAGTGCTTACATTGCAACATCAGCTGGCTCTCCTTTTATAACCTCGCCATCGCCAGCGAGCCAGTCACACAGGCAACTTGAAAGGTTGGAGAAATCCAAGAGTAAGCTCTGCCCTGGTTCTGAGCTGAAATCAATCCCCTGCAGCACTCTGACCATCACTCTGACCCCAAGCCTCTGCTGCAGCACAGTTACTGCCTGTGTAAGCTCTCTACCTGCTCCAAAGCGTTCAGCACGGCCAGATGATGTCAGCCAGAATTCAGCGTATTTCTTGTCAAATGTCAGCAGAAAATTAGAGGCTTGCACACTTTGCTGCTTCTTTTGGCTGCAAGACACTGGAAGCTCCTTCACTTACTCTGTTCTCTGCCAACCACACGATCCATCCTCTAAAGAACTCCTTTTATCTCATTTCTGCAGGCCAACCAGCCTGGAACAAACCCTCCCCAGCACTGAACTCTGCATGTTTTTTTTTTTTCTCCACGTTTCCACATGAAGATAACCATCCCAACCTGAGCATTCACACTGCGAGCTCAGTGATCAAACAAAGGCAGAAATGTTGTTTTACCAGAAGAGGCTCAGCTCCATAGCCAGCAGCCTGACTTGCAGGTGACCAAAAGTGCTTAGCTTTCTAATTAGGCACCAGGGAAAGCTGCACCCTCCCATCTCAACACCACAAACAGGTTCCTGCCTGCTCAGCCTCCAGATCAGCATTGATTGGACACAGCTTCCCAAAGTTATTGGAGGCAGACACAGAAGGAAAAGAAAGCTTGGGAAAAGCAGGGAGTCGCTGAGCTGGCACAGGGGCTCTCACACTTTTCTGCCTCAATCCAAGAAAAACTGGGTGATCATCAACGTATTTACCTCTCCTTAAACCTGCAAGTCCTTGAATAATCAGAGATGTTTGGTATTTGCACACAGTGGCCTCGAGACCATGGGTTTATTTGAAAAACTAAGCATCAGTATCACGCCAGTTCATGAGTAAAGGGAGTTGAGACACCTCTGCCATACTTTTAATGCATGAATTTTATAACACAAGTTTCACAAAAAAACCCCAAACACGTCAGATCGCAACAGAAATACACAAGAGTTGAAAAAATATTTTAATGGGGTTATGCAATAGGTTAGATCTGAAAGACTTCAATTTCTATCAGAAACCATCAAAATAAGGAGAATATTAACCCAAGAGCAGCCTTGGAATTAACAATTACTAGGTAAATTCTGAACTTCAGGAATTGAAAAAAAAGGTCTTCTTTACTGTGGAGTCACATCCTGTGCCATAAATACAAGAAACTTTCAGAGAAACTTTATTCTAAAGTTTCGGAATGAAAGTTTAAACAAGCCCAAGATACCATGTATCAAAATACACCTTTCCAAGTGAAAGCTGCAGAGATAATTACAGGCACTCTTACCTCCACATTAAGTGGAATTAAAATCCACTTTACTTTCTCTTTTACAAGAAACTTTTCATGGTGTACTTTCTATGGTAATGATTTCAAAACAATATAAACAGCATTTTTTGGGTAGCAATAAATTAGGAATTTAAAAAAAAAAAAATATTATTAACCAGTATTTTTTTAGTATTTTTTTCTTCCCAGCAACACTTCCAGTGTAATGGTCTCCCCTGCATCTGCTCTGCTTTGCAGGATTCTCCCTCTTGTGTTCCTATATTTCTGCAACAATTCCACGCAAACAAAAGAGAGCATACACATCTTCACCTCCTCACCATGCTCCTTCAGTTTCACAAAAAAAACTCTTCTGTAAAAATCTCATGTTTCTTATCCACACAGAAAATCTCAATAAAGAAAAAAGAATGATAATCTAATCATCTCTTCCATAGGCAGCAAGTGAGTAAAGAGAGCAGTGCCTTTTGTGGTGTGCTAATAGACTGAAAAACCACTATAAAATATTGAAAGTATGACCAGACTTTGAGCAAACACTCTTAAATGCCTGAGAACAAGGAAGAGGAATATGCAAAAGACAGCACAAATTACTGGTGGAGCTGACAGGGACATAGACTGGAAGCAAACTGAAAGCCATTACAGAAAAAATAAAAATTGGTAACATGTTAAAATATTTCAATATATACCTTAAATATTTTCCCCTACAAAAGTATTAGAGACACTTTTCTTCTAGTTCTGCACTATCCTGTATGTCCCTTTTGGGATCCTCTCAGCTCAGCGTTCCAAAAATCCTCACTTTCGGAGCTCCAGCTTGTTCTACGGTGAAAAAATTTATGTAACAGAAGACTAAAAGGGGGGCTCAGAGCCATTTCTTGAAGCCTGGACCTCTGAGGCAGCTTTAATTAATCTGGTTAACCCCACGCCACACCCAGCTGCGAGTTAGGGAAGCAACCTCCCTCTGCTCTGCCTGCGAACTAAAAATACCCCAATGGCTCAATGCTGCTGTCCCGATGCTACGTCTGCCCATCGGAATGCCCCATGAATTACCGCCCCTTTGTCAGCTGCTCCCCAGCGCTGCCGAGCCGAGGGGAACACCAGCGGCAGGGACAAAACCCAGTTACATGGGGATCATTCAGACAGGGACAACAGCAGCAGCCCGCAACCGAGGCAGGATCTGCAGGGGCACAACACAGCAGGATCTGCAGAGGCACAACACAGCAGGATCTGCAGAGGCACAACACAGCAGGATCTGCAGGGGCACAACACAGCAGGATCTGC
>CM031868.1:2233455-2322741 GCA_018697195.1 Certhia americana | reverse complement strand
GGTTTGTGTGGGGGGTGTTGTTTGTGGTGGGGTGTTTTTTTTTTTTTTAGTAAGAGAACATTGCTTAGGAAAAAATTTAAATCAAATTAGATACAAAAGACAGAGAGCATGAAAAAAGTGGCCTTGGACAAATCAAGCATTAGCAACTTAAAAGAGAAGCCAAATAAGGCATCTCTTATTTCTGTGATGATGCATAAACTATTTATATTTTATCATCCAGCTGAAAGGCTTTATTATTTCTCTGTGTCATTAAAGTGTTCAGAGGAGTGAAAATACAATTTTTAGTTTGGGTTTTTCATGCATTGAGAACTTAAATTGCAGAAATTACCTTACAGAAATGTGACACCTTATATATGAAGCTGTTAACAGTGCAGTAAACTTGTTTTGCTGGAATGAAAACCATTATTTTTGTTGCTTTGTCCTGAAGAAATTGTCCATTTTTTACTTTATCCAGCCAAAGGTGGTTGCTGTTGGGCTGGTTACAGTGCATGCCTTTCTCACCCTGTCCAGCAGCTTCTCAGCCAGACTTTGGGAGCCAAATCTCTCTCTTCCATATGAAAATCTCTTTACTATAATCTATAAGGTGTTCATACTTACATGGTTCTTTCTATAAAAATAACAATAAATATGCTGGATGAAAATATCAGTTATGTAGATTTTCATTACAAATATGTAGATTTCAGTGTTTGTGTAGGAACACTTCAGAGTATAAATTGAAACAGCTTTTCACAAAGCCTTGCAGTTTTTAAATTATTCTGAGAGTACAGCTCTATAGACAGTAAACAACAGTCTCCTGCTGAAGAAATAAGGTTATATTAGCCCTTCCTCACTGATAATCTTGCATGAAAGATTGTTAGAATTTTCAGAGAGCCCGGCAGCAGTTTGCAGTGCTGTCATTTATGGCATTCCACTCTGCAGTGTCTCTGGCCTTGGCTCTGTGCACTGCAGCAGAGCATTGCTGCCTCTCCAATTTCACTGCAATGCAATTTGCTTCTAGGAAAATTCAAGGCACTGCACTCCCCCAGCCAGTTCTCTCAGACTCTTCTCCAGACAGGCTGAGCTCAGTGGCTTTCCTGAATTTTAGACTCTCATTTGCAGCGCTTTACGCCCAAGATTTACCTTTCTCCTGGTGTGACAAGAAGCTATGACGTGCAAGAACACTGCTGAGAGCTTTGAAACCTGAGCTGTCAAGTGCAGGTCCTGCTCACAGACAATTCTCCCCCTGTCACCCAGCCAGTCCTCTGAGTCCTTTGCTGTTCCTCACCTTGGTGCCCATTTGTTTGTAGAGATCAACTGAGAAAAAGCAAATAGAAAATATCCCTAAAGCCACGTGCCTTCAAAGTGCTCTCTGTTCTGTCTGACAGGTACAGGTGTATTTTATCAGGTGACTGTAACTGGCTTTTCCCCATAGCTGGAAATGTGTTGGAGGAATAGCAGTTAAATTCCAAATAACTTTGGAAAGGATTGAGAGCCTGGGTAAATCTCTTTTCAGAACATAGGAAGTATAAAAGAGCACAAGACAAATGCACCAGGTCAGTTGGGGCAGCACTAGATAGTGAGAATATCAAAGCATGAAAATAATTTTAGAATAATATTTTATAAATTTAACGTTGAGATGCTGAACTGATGAGTTCCACCTGCACAGGGAATAAAAACTCAGTCTGAATAAGCATCATTTGAGCTCCAAAAAGAGGACAAATGTTTTAAAAATTAAAAATCTAGTCTATACTTTGTGTCTATTTGAACAGTCATTCCTACTGCAGAGACAATAAATACAGCACTTTGATTTACACGTGTATTCTATTTTTGAAACCTAACCAAACTGGTTTATTTGGTTTATTTTGACTTTCTGAAAACGTCTAACCACAACAAAATCTCTTCAGAGCTAGGTACTACAGTTTAAAAATAACAAAGCATAAATAGGTCTTTCCTGACAAACATTTTTAGAACCCAGCCTGAACATATCATAAAAACCTCTTCTGCAGCAGAGCAATTACACCTGATAGAGAGTTACATAAAGGATTAATCACCTGATTTAGTGTGACAAATTAAGCTGTGCATTGACAATTTCTCGTGGTCACTGAACTCCACTCACTGCTTAGTTTCTCTCCAAGCAGAAGGATTAGAGCTGTTGACAGCAAAATTTCATTTTTCTGTGAGGAATCATAAGTATGGAATGAGTAGTGACAGGGTAAGATAAGAGGCTGGTATCAGACTGTAGCTAAAAAATACACCGAAAAAACACAAACCTTCCTTTATCTCTTCACAAATCATTTTTTTGTTCTGTTTCTTCATCAGAAAGCCCAACTGGTTTTTTTATAGTTCTGATGAGCAACCTGCTCTGACTGTGATGTGTTTGTACAGAAAGCCTCACTCCTGCCCTGCTCACGTCACTCTCGGCTTTTATCAAAGGCAGATTCCAGAGACAAGGAAACCCAGAGCAGCCAGTGAATCCATCCCACTGCTCTGCAGCTCTGCTATTCCCAGATAACACACACTAATTAACATGTAGCTATAAGGTCATAAATACCTGCATCACTTAAAGGTTCATGCAGGCAGCACGAAGACAAAAGTCCATTTTAGCCACGTGCCTGCATTCCTGCACTAAGAGAAATGCAACTCTCATTAACTGGATTCTGGTACAAAAAGCAATGCAAAATAAGGAAAAGGGCTGTCTGGCTTTCAGCTCCAGAATATTTATCCATTGTCTTTCAAGTTCATCTCAAACATTCGGATAAACAAAGATAGGTGATCAAAGGGCTGCGTTACTTTTGGCGATACACCCCTGCTGGTAGCCAGCCTTTGATTCTTGTCCTGCATGTCCTACAGAGCAATTTGTGCTTTGAGGGCCAGGACGATTAAAAATCGTGTTGCAAGCACCTACCTTCAGCAGCAGTGCACTCAGGAAAATGTGCCAGCAGGGCAGGCTTTTGGTCCTGCAGCGGGTGAGGATTGGTGGCTGTACAAGGGGAAGTTCTTACCAGCCCTGTCCAAAGCACAGAGCATTCCAGAGCTGCACAGGGGGAAATTTCACTCAGGGCTGATGGACACATCCTTCACAGAGACCAGCATTGTTCTGTCACAGCACAAGGTGTCAGGAGATTCCCCCTGGGAAGCTCTAATATGGTACACCAGTGTAGTGATGCTATTTTTTAAAAACTGGCTCATTTGTTTTGCATATGGTTCCTTTGGTGTCTGATTATAAAGGTGGGGGATGTTTTGTCAGATGTTTCGTTTGTTAAGGACTTTTTTGCTGTTGTACATTCATCTCTCAGACTGGCCAGTGATAATCAGCTTGATTATATATATCAGGATATACTTCTGCTTCAACAGAAAAGTCAGCTCTGATTAAATGAATGATGATGTTCACTTTGGTGTTATTTTTGAACAAACTTCTTTTTTAATTTCTTTTTGCAAGATAATAAAAACCCAAAACAATGCTATGAGCAAAACAAGTAAATTACTTGAGCAGTAATTAGCAAAGACATCAGGCCAAAGGAATGCAAACATACAAGTCTCCTGCTGGAGCTCAGAGCAGGAGCCCAGTGTGCTGCGTTAGGAGATTTGTTCCATCTCTCAGCAACTGCTCAGAAATGAGTGTGGACATGTCTGCTTCTACCTGAGTATTTTTAATACTTTGGAGATACACATCTAATACTCGCAGGTATTCACATTCATTTATTCAGACATTCCTCACCTTCAAACCTATTTCTGGTGGAGACAGAAGCTTTACATTAGCAACAAATAATGCAAGGCTTTCTTCTGCCTTCCACAGAAACGGAGCAGTTACACAAGGGATTGAGTAACTGCTGGAACATCATTGCTGAGACATCCATTTGATTTGATAGTGAGGCCAAAGAAATGCCAAAAAAGCAAAATCTGAAGCAAGCTAAAGCCTTTGCTTTTCATACAACAACCGATTCTATGATCACACATTAAATTCTAGGCAGCAAATGAAAGAAAAGGTTAATTTTTCCCCCTCATCACATACAAAGTGGAATGGATGGAAAGGAACAACGTTTTGTTGTTATTATGTAATAATGTATTTACTTAGAATTCCAACTTGGGGTTGGATGAATTCAGCATCCCCCCATTTCAGTTCCTACATGGATTCCTTGCTATCACCTGCATTCTGAGCAGTATTACTGCAGGCACTGGGGCTCTCTGCTGCTTCTGGAACTGCAGGAAAGCCAAGGCTCTCCTGAGGCAGGGAGGGTGAAACTCCAAGGCATTATTTCCATCTGGGGAGGTTCAGTGCTGACACACCTCCCCAGGACACACCTGACAGATTCACCTCTTTCAAGGCTGTCCCTTGAAAATAAACCAAGGTGGATTTTCTCTTCCTCTTGGGAAAACCTTAGCTTTGCAAATAAGGAACAGCATAGCCAAAAATATCCCATGTTGGTTTAGGCAATCTTCAGATGCTTTGCCCCAGCACTCTCTAGGCAAATTATTTAACTTCTTGTAGCTTTCAGATTTCAAAATTACCTATATTAACTAATTTTTTGAATTAAACATTCAGTACAAAGCAATAAATTATTTCCTCAAGAAATGGATTTTGATGTATGAAGTTTTCAAGTAGCATCATGCTCTTGGCTGATGAGAATGCAAGCAAAATTATTTGTCTTCTTTTTTTCCCCCTCCCTCTTCATTTATCTTTTGGTAACAGTCAACTGCACTTATTCTTAAAGAAGTATTGATGATTATAGCCATAGCTTTATTCAAAATAAAAATCGCCTCATTTATATCCAAATTTAAAAATATTTCAAATATAATATACAGTATGAGTATTATTATATATTCAATACATTATAAAAAAATTTTGCCTCTGCTTTGTTAATACCAGGAGAGTTCAGTATATTTCTGTTACAACCAAATGCCTAAAATCAGATTTTTAGTGCTATCAGAGTAAAGTACATTATTGAGATTGTATAAAACAGACCTACTTAAGAGAAATTGCCATTTCTAGAGCAGTCCTTGGAAATTTTTGGATAAGGATAAGAAATAGGATCCACCCTCATATTTGACACAACAAAATATCATGGATTTATTTAGTTTAATATAATGTAATTCACTAGAGCATTTAACTTAATCAGGTGGAAAATCCTAGTTTCTCTTAGGGATAGGAAATAGACTCAAGTGATTAAAAGTCTTTGGTTACTTTTCCTGGTAGCTTTTTGTTGCTTGTTTTTGCAGGAAGTTAAGAATTCTCTGAGGAAAGCTCCAAGCTGTTTGTGTGGCTTTGTGAGTAATGGAAAGAATTTACACAAAATATGCCACTGCTGTGTAGTGATATGGAACAATAAATAATAAAATAGGCAAGAGGTAGGAATTGCTCAGACTCCCTTTCCCTAAAATCACTCTTCCTAGAGGAAAGTGGAACTGCTGTGGAACAACTCATATGAAAGAGTTGGGATGATAATTGCCACGGAAGGCTGCTTTGGAATTTGGCAAGGAGCCACGATGTCCTAATTACCTTTACTTTGCAGTTTTTGGGCTGGAAGTAACTGGGATTGTAGAATTCACTAATCCAGAGTAAATGGGATTGTTCTGCTGTAGCAGAAACCTGGGCAGGCTTTCAAACAGAGAAGAATTATTGGAAATATTATTTTGGAAGACTTGACAAGGATAAAAAATCCTAGGTATCCAAAGTTGAACAGCACTGTAAATAATCCTTTATTCAGGCTATTGAAATTAACAATTATTTTCTGATGAAAATTGGTAGTTTTCCATTCAATACCGTGTTCCTCATTGAAGGAACAGCAGTTCCAAGAAAACTTTTATCACAGAAGGTGAGAATACAGAATTATCCTTTCACAGTAACTTAATGCAGCAAAAAACTTTCAAAGCAATAAGCCCGATAAATACCATTCTTACCACAACTATTCACTACAAGGCACAACAGCCCTGCTCTTCATTAGCATTTTCAAATTAATGACTGTCATTAGGAAGGGCAGAGTGAAGCATAACTCACTTCTCAGTGAAGCAGCTGCTGCTGTGCCATACAGCTATTTTGGTTCCACCAGCATCCACCTTCTAACAGCCTCAACTGCTGCATTTTTAAGCTTCTCCTGAACCTGATATTCTGATTTCCTCATTGATATTCCCAATGTAAACAAACAGCCCGCTGTTATCAGGCAGCCCGAATCAGTGAGTGCCTCAGCCCCTGCTCTGCCAGAGCTGCTGCCACCCAGGAGCTCCCCTGGGAGTGCCAGCTGGGGTGCACAGCAAGAAGTCACAGCATTAAGCTAAAAAAGCTTGGTGAGTAATTCTTACTAGACTCACACGATCAGGCAGATTAACTGAGTCAGGCTTCACATTTCCTTAAAGAACTTTTAATTCTTTGGCTTAACTTCCAGCCACAAGCACAGGCAGTATGAGTGCCGCCTCCTCGCAGGTGATGTGCTCTCACAGGACTGAGCAGCAGTTCGTGGCTTTGTCAGGGTCCCAGTTTCACTCTGCAGCAGTGTGAGAGCCGAGATTTGGTTGAGACAACGTGGAGAAAAGCAGGGTTTGGTTAAATTCTCTGAACCTCATCTTTTCATTTGTGAATAAAATGTAGGAGCTGTGCTCTGCTTTAGGGCTGAGGTGCAGTTTAACAGTACATGTAACTAATTATATCCTGAGTAAATGGGATTGTTCTGCTGCAGCAGAAACCTGGGCAGTCCTTCAAAAAAAAAAAAAGAACGTACCGAAGATATTATTTTGTAAAAGAAGGCTCGACAAGGATGTAAAATCCAAAGGGTGCCAGCGGGACAGCCCCTTTTCCCCTTGCAGCCCTCTCTGCCCCTCTCACCCTGGAGCAGCACTCACACTGAGTCAGATTTTATTTTTTATTTATTTTTCCTGACTAACACCATCCCAGCACTCCTCGAGCCAGGCCAAGGCAGGCCGAGGTGTGCAGGGACTGGAATCTCCCCATTTGGCAGCAGCCCACAGAGCTGAGTTATTGGCAGGGAACCTGCAGCCTGAGCAGCTGGAAACTGATCCCACAAAGAGCAGCTTTTGCATATGCAAAGTCGATCTCAAAGGTGAGCCCTGCTTACTCAGCTGTTTATCACACTCACATGAGCAGCAATATCATTATGTGCAGTCAGAGCTGAAGACGATAATTATTTTCTAATCCATTGTTCAGAATTCCATATACATTGTAATTAATTTATCTGCCACAGGTATTAGCTGGTTTGAAGAAAGCCCATGTGACTTCTTCAAAATGTTATAAAAAATAACAGCAGGAGTAAACTGGAAGGCAAGAAAATTTGCTGATATACAAAATTTTCAAGATACTTGAGGTTAAATCACAGACACTGAAAAAGTGCAATATGAGATGATGAAATTGTTGATTTCGCCTTACGAAAGTGGATGCAAAGCAACACTATAAGAAAAGACAACCTAAATTGTGTGTGCTGTCAGTCAGGGGTTCTGGTTTTGCTCTTGTCAACCAGATAAAGACAGGTGGGATTTACTGGGAAGAGTGCCCTAAAAATGGCAGCTGAGTGCTCAGCAATGGTTAAAACAAGAAACAATGCCAGGAGTTTAGGATGGGAGAGAGATGACAACAAAATAGAAGAGAGAATTTACTTCAATTGTAGAATTTAAAGATGTACCCACATTCTAAACACAGCATGGGGGTGTGTGTGGGGTGTGTGTGTGTGTGTGTGTGTGTGTGTGTGTGTGTGTGTGTGTGTGTGTGTGTATGTGTGTGTTCCTGCACTTCCATTTATGTGTAACAAAATGAAGAGGAATAGAAAAGAGCACCATGGATTTGGAGAGATATAAAGCAGCATGGTAAGCAACTAAAGGCATTGGGACTCTTCAGCTGGGGAGACAAAAGGATGAGAGAAAAAATTAAGTTACTTTTGTAAGACAAGCACCTCTGACATGCCTAAATAGTCATCCTGTAGGGACTGAGAAGATCTGAGTAAGATCAGAAGATCAGAAAACAGGACTGTGCTGATATTTGTAGATATTCTCTATCAAATCCAGTGACAGGTGATCAGATGGGTGCTGCATGCAAGCACAAGAGTGTATTTTCTCCCACTGTGACCTCCAGTGTTGTGGCAATCAATGAAAGGTTTTCCTGAACTGGAGGATGATTTTCTATTTCTGGGCATTTGAAATTCTTTTATGATTTCTCTAAATTGCCGCTTGGGATTCATGTGCAGCCTACTACGGTTTTATATTTGAAATACCAGAGCCAAGAGCTTTTAAACTGTCATTTAGAAACAACTTGCACTGTGACAAATGACTTCTTGGCAGTTACTATTGTTCTTTGTTTATCCTGTTTAGATTTGGAGGGAAAAATTCTTTTAGTTATTTTTTTTAAAAATAAAGATCTCTGGATGATGTTGAATCTCTGAACGACCTGCAAGCATTTTATCCTTTTAGCTGTTACTTCAAAATGCAAACAGAGATTGATAAAATCAATAATCTATTATTGAAAAATAAGTAATGCATTATTAATATACATGACTTGTGCATCTCCTAATTTGAGAAGCATTTAGGACACAAGATTTAGATGCAGATCTGTTCTCCAAATGTCCCCATAGCTGCTGGAATCTGGTTCTGCTAAGCCAGGACAGCCTAGGATTTTCAAAATAATTATGGCTCAGCTTTAGTGATATGCTTGTTCCCTCACAAAATCCTGGAGAGCAGTTTGCCATGCTTGGCCTTTGTTTAATTAAGTAGGAGAAACACAAAATTGTTTCTCCACCACAGAAAAAATACCAATATGACAGAACAGTGCTTAGAATGGTTTTAATGCAGAAAACCCACGTGGTTTAATTTGAAGGGTTAAAAAGCTGTGTTGTGTTTACAAAAATTCTACAAATAAATTCTACTTGAGAATCCTTGACAGGTAAATCCTAAAGAAACATTTGGGGTGTTAATTCTGGAATAAAGGTGCATAGAATATATAAAAAGGTGTTGAACTCAGAGTTTTTGTTTCTACAGAGCTTGGCAACACAAAGCCCCATGAAAGTGTGCAATGTGCTTTTAAAAAGCAAGTTTAAAACACACAGGGTTGTCATCCCATATTTCTTTTTGAAAAAAGAAAATTAAGGGGAAAAAAAAAAAAAAAGGGGGGGGGAGGAAGGAAAAAAAAAAAAAAAGGAGAGGAAAGAGAAAGAGAAAGAATATTTTCCCATGCAGGTATTTTGGAGAGAACAGCAGGCTCAACCAAACAGGCAGTTTGCAGAAAGCCAGCCTTAACAAAGAAGTGAAATAAGGAACTCTGCAGTAAAAAAATAGAGAAGTTCCCCAACTAAATAAATGTGCAGTGCTAAAATTTATCAGCCTGATTCTAGGAACTCTGATATCACCACAGGCTACAAAAATAACCCCCCAAGGAGTCACATGGAGTGATGTCATGTGAACGTGGAATAAATCCTTGCTTTTTTTAAACTGAAAAATTTATTTTCAGCCAAACTCTAGGAAAAAGCACAAAGCAACACCAAGGGCAGTGGCCCAGGTCAGGGGAGTTCAGCTGAGCCCTCCTGATGCTCCACCAGTTTCCTGTGGCAGAGCAGAGAAATCACTGCATGGAAGTGATGGTAACACCTTTATTTCTGATTAAAAGCATCATCACCATGTATCGTAATTCCTTCTGTTCCTGGAGAGAACAAATATAGAGTGTCCAGCAACCCCACTCCGAGGTTCTGACCTCAGGACGGCACTTCATAGCTTCTCAAATACAAAGGATTTTTTATTTTCTCTTTTATGTCCTTGAAAATAAAGGTATCCAGGAGATCAGGATGCAGCAGAGAGCCTGCACTCCCACAGTAACGTGCTCCAGGACAAGGTTTTCCAAAATCTGAAGTAATTCAAAGAGCCTTTATTAAAAATATAATCCTAAACCATTTCTAAGTGAGCCAGAAAGAAAATACCATGACTTTTGAGATTTCCATTAGAATGTGCTGGAAAAGACCAGAGTGCTGAACTGTGATTGGTTAAAGATAATTAAAAGAATACAATAACTTTTGAGATTTCCATTAGAATACACTGGCAAGGACCAGAGTGCTGAGCTGGTTAAAGATAATTAATAGCTGGCTGCAGTGTGTTAATCACTGATGGCAGCAAAGAGCATCATTCCATAGCCCTGCTGCATGAGATCATTGGCCAAATGGGTATTTCTAACCACATGAGAGAAGTATTGCTCCTTCCAGCATGGAATATGGCCAGAAAGGGAAGAAAAAAGAGTTTTAGAATGTCCTCTGTGAAAAAACAAACAACAAAGTGGCTCTGCTCTGAGCTGAACATGACTTGCCTGGTCCATCTTTTAGAACTGGTCTGGAATTTAAATCAGCCCCTAAACTGATTCTGCATTTCTCCCACACCATGACAGCAGTGAGGAGTTCAGCAAGAGCCTCGTTTGGCTGTGGAGTCTGTCACAGCTCCTGCTTGTTGAAGTTACTCTCATTATCCAGCTCCATTAATTCCAGGTTTCTTTCCTAGACTACCTGAATATTCAAAGTGTGATGTTTTATGCCACTTAATTCTCTTCATAGAGCTATGTGTTAATAAGGAAATAATGTGGTTTTAAGATAGAATATACAATAATACTATACACAACAATATCATGGCAAATTTTAGATGTTAATGAGCAGCAGCTACGAAGGCTTTGGATTTAAACTAGTGAAGGGCTCCAATTATGGCTCTACCAGAAAGTACTTAGCAAAGTCATTCAAGGGAATAATTGAAATTAGCAGATCTTAAAAGTTTTACTGGCTCTGAGATTACGTTAAAAGCAATAAAGAGATTTCCAGGAATTGCAAAATGACTCTGTTAGTGATAGTGGGAACCAGTTAGGGAAAAGTGTGAAGTAGTAAGGAATAAAATCAGAGACTATCTATTGTATTGTGCACCTGGAGCTTCCAAATCATCAAATCAGAACTGTGGGATCACACTAAAATAAAACCAGATAATCCTCTTTAGTCCTGTTTGTTTTTCTCCCTCTGTGCCCAGAAGATAAGGGGACATCTCATATTATGACCACCACTCTCAGTTCAAATTCAAGAGCTCTTTCAATGCCCCACATTTCACTCTGCGTTATTTTGTTCTGTCTCAGCCTTGCTGCTGCTTGCAGTGTAGAGTAAGGAGGAAATCAGCATTTCACAGGGGTCCTGTCCTGTCTGAGCCAGGCTGAAATCCCAGAGGAGCTGGAACTTCTCAGATCCTCCCAGGACCAATGCCCACCCTCACGTGACCCAAGGAAGTCACAGAACTTGGTGACAGTGGGCTAGAAAGGCTGAGGTGGAACCTCCAGCTCTGCTGTGAGTTTTACACGTGTCCCTGGATTTGGGCTTTGTGTGAGGGGCTCTGGAAGAGCCACTCAGGGCAGCTCCCACACCTCTGGTGGCTGGGTTGTTTTCTGGTTTTTTTTCCTATAAGTCTCTCCTGATGGAACTGGTTCACTTTGTACAAATACACAAAAATAGGAGCAAAACCCTGGAACTTGGTTGTTCTGAGCAATCGGCCTGGACTGTGTGAGAATTTGGAATGAAGGGACACCTCCTCTAAACCAGAAACTTTGCATTGGAACTCTGAGACTGTCCCTGACAAAAGCTTCACCAAAATAAATTGGTTTCTATGCAAAACCTTGAACTTTCCATGCAAAGCTGGGTGTGAATCTCATTTTCCAACGAAAAAGCATTTTGTCAAAAAGATCCTTGATTGAGTTCTTTTTCTGAAGAAATACTTTTTGAGTAGTCACTCTGTAAGCCAAAGAAATATTTGTAAATCATGAGCTTCATCAGTGTCATCCAACAGATGCAATTTTATGTAAGTAATTAACTTGACAAATTCACAGAAGCATTCTCCACTGGCTTGCAGTTATTTTCAGGCAGCTGCAATTTATTGATGAG
This sequence comes from Certhia americana, assembly GCA_018697195.1. Classification (NCBI taxonomy): domain Eukaryota; kingdom Metazoa; phylum Chordata; class Aves; order Passeriformes; family Certhiidae; genus Certhia; species Certhia americana. Next base: position 2,310,880 of record CM031868.1, on the reverse strand, counting down.
TGGTCTTTGCATATGAATAGATTTTGATCTGTGCATGACTAATTTCTACTTCTCAAAGAGATTTAACATCTTTTGCTTCCTGCTAGAAAGCAATTACAATTTCTGTGGACAATTCAGCATGGAACACTATCCTTAGATTGGAAGCTGGGTTTCATTCTCAACTTGTTTGCTTGCTTTTGATATTGCCCAATAAATTCCACTGAAGCAGAATCTTAAAGGCCCATCAAGTGATAATTTATGGGACTCGGAGCACTGAAATTAGAGGAACACAAGAGAATCTGAATGTTTTGTATTATCTTTGTGCTCTCTTCAAACCAGACACATAAAGAGGCTTTTTTGCAGTTGGATGCTTACAATTTCTGCTCCACTGCAAGAGAATGTGCAATCACAGAATGGCCCTGCCAGGTTTCATACAGGGAGATCAAGTTAAAGCAATAGCTATCATGAATGTCAACCTAGAAAGCAGCTTCAATGTATATAATATATACATATTCCCTAATAGCCCACATATTTCTGCTCAAGATGACTCCAGAGAGTTTTATTGACCTCTGGATGGAACAAGATCAAAGCAGAGGTGCCTCCCCACAGGGAGGCTTTGCTGGGAGTGTTGAAATGCCCTCCATGTGTAACTGCAGGGCAGCATCTGAAGAGGTTTGATGCTGGCGGTGTAGGAACAGTTCAGGAATTACTGCTAATAGAATTTCAGTCTCTGGACACAGGTGCTGGCCCCAAGATTTGGGAAATACGTTTTTCTTGGATGCTCTGTGGTCACCATTTGCACAAAAGTGACTGTGGACAAGACAAGCACCATAAATTCCCAGTTTTTCAGTAATTTTCCCTCCTGACTTGAGCATCCTGTGTCTTATTGCTAGAGCAGAGAAGAGAAACCACCACACCTCTGCTAACATGGCCAGTAAGTTTTCATCTCCCCTCATGCCTTTTTAAAATCCAGCACAATAGAGGTGTACAAGCTGCTAATATTGAATTAAGAGTTACACAGCTGTGTTCAAAAGAGCTGTGAAATGCTGCATTTTGCTTGTTGAATGAGCAAAACAATTTCAGTCCATTGGTGGTTGGAGACACTTCAGCAATGAGATCATATCTTTTTATAATCTCAGTATTTAGTGTGTAATTGAAACCAGGAGAATAAAAAACTGCCTTTTGTCAACAGCATGTCACTGCTGAGTGTGCATCCACTCCCATTCGGAGGTGCAGGATGCAGAAAGGTGGGACTTGGAGCAGTTCACCACAATCAAAGGGGCACAGTGCAATACATTAAGGGACATTCTTCATATAAATTGATAGTTGATAATATAAAGGTGTGGAAAATAGGAAGAGAGACAAGAGAAGCATTAGTGTGAAGGATTCATTTCACACAAAGGATTAATTCCAACTCTATCAAAGAAGGATGGTTCTGCTGACTCCGTGGTTCATCTCTGATATCCTTGTCCATAAATAAACACTTTAGTCAGTAATCACTTCATTTCCAGTGATCCTGATCAGATATCAGAGTTTATTCTGTGCCATGGCATCTATTTAGTCTTAACAAAAGTGGTATTAGAGCCACAGCTGAATCTGGACAATTCTATAAACAACATTGCACAAGTTTCTGATTAAGACCTAAATGTGTAAAACTTTGTGTACCAGTAGTTCTTCATTAGCCTGCACTCAAGAATTTGAGTAATTCTTTGGTGAAATAATAAATTTCCCACAAGCCCTTGCTAGCACATCAATTTTGAATTGAAGTGGCATCTGCTCATCCACAGTTTCATCAGCTCCTGAACCAATATTAATTGGTGGAATTCTCCTGGTAGAGCTGAGGCTGTCACTGCATTCCTTCGGCTCTGTGTTTGTAGAATTGGGTCAAAGAAGGAACCAGGAAAAGGTAAGCAAAGCATTCTTCTGGAATTTTGAGGATTTGAGGAAAGGACGGCGGGATTTTGGCAAGGGGTGAAGGAATCTAAATGTGAAGCCTGTGAGAGAAACCACAGATTCCCAAAGGTGCTGGAACAGTGGGAGGCACTGGCTGGCAAGATGGGAGAGTGACTAAGCCCAGGAAGCTGGCAGGGAGGCTGAGCTGGGAGGCTCGGGGGGAATTCACTCAGGTTTGAGTTTGCTCTTCTCAGTTCCACACCGAGCTGGTTCTTACAGCTCGGCCCTGGCAAGTGGGCATGGCACTAACCAGCAAGGCAGGACACTCTAAACTCGATTTTGAAACTGAGGGCTGCCTACCTGCAGAGGCAGCTATTACCAGCCTGGCTTTTGTAGCCAGGGGAAACACTTCATTCAGATGGCAGCCACCTTCCCCAGCAGACACTCAGGTCACAGCTGGCTCAGCTGCACTGCTACATCCCTTGGCTGCAGCTTCTGATGAACAGGAGGAAGGGGCAGCCTTGTGGAAATAACACAGGAGCAGGACACTTTTAACTGCCCTAATGGGATCTCAGAGCCCTGGGGATAGTGTCCTCAGAGAAGGGTTTGTGTGGGTAAAACAGGGAAACAATTTTCTTTAATTCGCTCACATACAAAAAACTGCACTGGACTGGTTCTGCACTGATTTGAACTCTGAGAGAACTGAATCTTGTGAAAACCTAAGAATAATAACGTAATAATAAAGTAGCATATAATGAACGTGATAATTTTTAGTAGCCTTTCAGACACTGCTTCCTTCAGTTGAATTAGGAGAAAGGAATGATTATCAAATCTATTGCTGGGGGTTTTTTTTAATCTCAGTACATAGGAACATCGACTCCTGCAATGCAATCTGCTGGTATTTTCTCAGGAATAAAATTGATGCAAGAATCCCCCCTTCCATGTGCCCATACACTCTCACAGCATCACCCACCCCTCAGTGCAGGGTGGAAATTTGATGGAAGGAGTTAATTTGGGCAGAGGAAGAGCTGAAATATCCAGTGAGACTGCACCTCCTCTGGTGTGTGAATTAACTTCAGGGGCTGGATAAATTCCCCAGTTGTGGCTGCTTAACATAGGCTTCAATATCTGCTTCGTTCTAAGCACTATTTATTTATTTATTCTGTGAGCTGAATGCCTCCAAAAGGGACACAAAACTGTCCCAAGGGTCTCTTGCCTATCTTGTGTTTCCACACAAAGAACTAGAGCTGTCTCCAGTCCATGAGCAAAATTAACTGTGGTATTTAATTGCTTTTCACAACTAACACAGCCCAAATTTATCATGCATTAAATGGCTTTTTCAGAACAGCAATCATATATTTTTGTACTCGCCACTATATTATACACTGTAAGTAAAATAAAACCATATCCACGTTTTGAAATGACAAAACAAGATTTAGAAATGCATATCCAACTTTAATATATAATCTGCAGAGCAGACTTCTGCACCTTGAAAATTTCACCTTTGATTAAACAAAGATTACAATCTTCCCTCAGATAAAATATACATGTGTGTGTATATATTTATGTGTATAATTTCAAAATCAAAGCCTTGCACTTCTTCTGGATGTCATCTGCTGGCACTGGGAGCTGATCCCGGCATCCCAGAATGCAGCCTGGCAGGAATTCATCTCCTGCTTATGAAGGGCTCTCTAATTGCCCTGGGTTTTTTCCCCTTTTGAACTGGCTCACTAACCTGTAATTTCTCCTGCTATCTGCCCAAAGGTAAATGAAGTACCTGGTACACTCACTGGAATTCCTCATCTGCTACAGGTGACTTCAGATTGGGAGTTGCCATCACCAAGGAGGAATGAATTTCCACATACCCAGGTCTCAATAATATCCCCAGGCAGGAAGATCCTGCTTCCATTTTTGCACATTTTGGAGCTCTGAGAACAGCGAGGCCCTTCCTCTGGGCTCCAGCACAAGATTGAACCTGGGGGAGATTCTGATCATTGAGCAAGTATTGACTCGATTTAATAAGGCAAGAAGAGCCTCAGAGAGAAATTTCAGTTGTGCAATTCAGCACCTTCAGCCTGACACACTTTTTGTTCCCCCTTTTGCAAAATCAGGGCTATTCTTGCTTTTGGCACTTTGCACTTAGGTAAAGGCATTCCCATGAATCCCCCACTGTCTCAATTTGAAAAGATTTGCTGTTCATGAGGAGCTGGTCAAGGCCAATGCCATGGAAAAGTGGGGAGGAGGCTGCAGGATTAAACGCAGATGAGCATGGGAGTGACAGTCTGTGGCAACCAAAAAAAGGGCTTGGACTGAAATATGAAAATACCAAATCCTCTCCTGTTCCTCACTTTGAGAAACTGTTCTCCCTGCTGGCATCCTGGTATCAAGCCCCTTCTTTCATTGTGGCCTCTGCCTTGTTCCACGTATGACACCAGGAAAAAAATCAATCCCAAACACCTGGAGTTTGGCTTTGGAATGCACAGGAAGGACAGGATTTGTAACAAAGTCTGGGATAACCTTTATCCAGGCAGCAGCACTGCTTTCTCTGCCTCAACAGTCAAGCTTCTATAACCAAAACTCTTCCCAGTCTTTCAGTGCTCAAAACTACAAAGTTCATTTCAAATCCACTACACATTTCCTAACGAAAAAAAAAGTTGAAATAGTTTTCTATATGAGAGGTCTGGGAGGATACTCAAGTTTTAGCCAGCTGGTTTAGGTATTGGTGAAGTGGTGGGCAAGGAGATTACAAATTCAAGTGAAACCAGTGAAATTATCCCCATGTATGTGCCAAGGAGTGGAAGTGAGAAAAAATAAGCCAGTCTGTGGGGTGACTCTGTGTGTGTGTGTTTGGTGCTTCCATCAGCACTGGAGACAGTGGGGGACAGGCTGGAGGGGTGTGAAGGCATTACAAAAGCAAAAACAACCTACAGGTGCAGCTAAAAATACTCTGCCTCAAATTCAGTCAATGAGTTAAATATGCCAGTGAAGTCCCAGAGTGTGAACCTGCCAGCATTCATTAAAAATGTTTATTCTCTTTTTCCTTTACTACAGTTCCTTCAGTAATTATTTCAGTAATTACATACTGTAAGAGTTGGAGAGCTGGTGCTTGGCTCCTACAGAGTGGCTCAGCTTTCAGACTTCTTTTTTTTTTTTTTTTTTTTTTTGTCTTCTCCACCTCTGTGTACACAGATTTATTTGTATGCAAACAATATTTGTGCAGGTGCCTACCTGGCGTTCAGGGCATGCAAAGCCAGGGCTTGCCAAAACTTTGCATTTTTTATTTTCCTTTTATTAAGCAAACAATCATTTCACATACCAGAGTGTTTGGGCAGCAGAGGGATGTATTCTGTATAAAAGTCCACATTCCTTATGGAACTATTATACTTTCTTCTTGCTAAGAGGGCAAGATAGAATAGAATAAAACCTTGTGACAGAATTCTGGACTCTTTCTCTGCAGCCTCCAAAATAAAAAGGTTTCTCTCTTGACCCCCTGATACACTTCCTGCTACCAGGGTAACAAAATATTTGAGGCAAGGAGAAAGAGTTATGATTCCTGGCTGGAAATACTCAGAGGAGGGGACAAGCTTAGCACCCTCAGACATGAGGTTCTTTAAGCAGGGACTCCTAGACAGCTTGTGGGATCAAAATGGGCAAGTCTTAAACCTGAGTGTGAGACTGAATCTACTGGTATTCAACTGGTTGCAAAAGTCAATGTCATCCTGAGTATCAAAATGAACAAGTATTTAATTAAACTTCCAGGGCACTCTGATTAAATATGGAATAAGCCCTCACACATCTTTTCTGGGAGGACTGTGTAACTACAGCAGGGTTTTGTGCAAGGATCAGTGGGTGAAGTGAATGATGCTCCTTCCTTGGGCTCTGCTGGCAGCTCTGCTCCTCTTTGGAGCTTTCTCTGGCTCCACCACCCCACTGCGCTTCCCCAGGGGTGATGCGGTAGCTCTGTGCTGAGGAGGGAAAGCACATCAATATTCTCATGTGCCCCCAGACAGAGCAAGGAGCATGCAGCACAATCCAAACCAGAGGATTGTGCCAAAAAGTGTGAAAAATGTCACATTTGGGCTTCAGAAACCAAGGGGACAGCGACCACATCAACTACGAGAGACTCAGCAGGAGCTGAGGGAGTGCTGGCTTCACCATGGTGTGCAGGGTAGGGAGCCTACATTAATTAACTACAGTAATTAACTACACTAATCCAATTTACAATGCCCAAAATACTCATCCCAACCTTTTTGCATCAGATTTTGAGGAAGTATGGGATGCCTGTCAGGGAAAGGAAATGCAGCGTGGCCTTGGAGCGTCGAGGGGAAAATGCAGCAATATAACATTTGGGGAAAAAAACTTCAATGCATTTCCATTTTGTTATTCTTTCTCCCCCAGCCTGATTATTGGTAGCTTATTAAGGATTTGGATTAGGACTATAACTTGACATTAGATTTAACTTGTAAACTCCTCTTTCAAAACAGAGGACAAAATGTGCTCCATTGTCCAACACAAGCAGGTGTCTCTGCCAAGAAAAAGGACACTGGGCAAAGGGGTTCTGATGGCTGTTGTTTGGCACAGGTCTGTGTTTGTAAAAAAACCTCCATTTCCAGTCATTTGGGTGGGGAGATTTTATGGAACAAGCTTGATTAGGTTGCTTTCCTAAGGAGAGGAAGCTTATGTAATGGCTCAGTCTATCTCTTGCTCCAAATTTCATACATATTTGACACATGAGTCAAGGCCTCAAGAAGAATTAATTTTCTAAAGTTTCTTGGAAGTCAGCAGCTGAAGACAGCAAAAGGAACCGTGTTGATTCCTCAGCTGAAGGAAAGAAAGAACTCAGGCACCAAATATTCCTGTTTATGCAGCAGGCTGGCCAGTGCCCACGTCCCTGAGGCTGAATTAGCCCCAGCATATGAGGGGTTTGCCCTCTGAAATGAGAGCCACAGCCAAGATATTCTTATTTATCATAGCAGAGGTGCTTTAGGGATGAGACCACATAAATGTGTGATGGAACTGCTTTAGTCTTGCTGTTTGGGTTTTTTATTCCCTTGAAATGTGCTCTGACATTCAGAACACAGTAAGCTCACTCCCCTTGTTCTTAAAAAGAAATACGGAATACTCAACAAACTGTACCAAAGATGAAGCACAAAGTAATTAAAACACTGGGAAATATCCACAACATACTGGTCCTTGGCTCTTTCACTCTGGGATGAATGGACAAGGGTGGGGAATCACCTCTGATCCACCTCTCTCAGCTCACTTGGACATCCCCGGGTTGCCAGAGAATGAGGACAGGAGTGGAGCTGCTCAAGTGCAATCTGTTGACTCTGATTTTGCTGAGGAATAATAGCAATGCAGTGATATAACTGCAGGAAGCTGTCCAAAATCATAAAATACCTCACTTCCCCCCACCCCATATCTGTGTCATTCACTTTTTTGTTGTTCACAACCTGAATTCCTCAGATAACTTTGCTGCAGACTTGAGTTTTACAGCAGATATGGAAAACTGCCTGGAAGTTTTGCTCCTTGGTTGTCCTGGCTGCTTTCCAGCCTCAGTAATACTCAAGATGCAACATATCCAATTTACTCCAGCAATCATTCTATAAAATACAGCAAAAAATAAAGGATCCCATGCAAAATTATCTGCTACCTTAATTAATGACTTCAGGAAGCAGTACAAGTGAGTCTGGCCCAGGTCTTTGGAGGACTAATTCTAATTCTGCTGGAGAGGGCGATGATCCTACAATGCATCAATACAGGGTAATCTAGAGGTCAGAAAACATTGCATATTTTCAGTTAATAGTGGGGTTTTCTATCCAATAACCAGAGGATGTTGGGAACTCTGACTGCACCCTTGGCACACCTTGAATCTGTTCCTAGCACCTGCTGCTAGAAAATTAATGTGGAGACACCTGAGTTGTATCAAGCAACTCTTTTAAAAAAAACTGAGCTGATTTCTGTGAAACAGAACTTGGACCAAAAGGGAAAGTCCCATCCATAAGAAATGGAGCTGCACGAAGCCAGGCAGGTTTGAGAAGGTGACACACATTACACATTGCACATCCAGTGCTGGACAGAACCGTGCCCAAGGGATGCACGGGGGGGATTTGGGGTGTCTGTGCAGGGCCAGGGGTTGCAGTGGATGATGCTGTGGGTCCCTCCTGGCTCAGGTGTTCTGTGACCCCATTAAAAACACCTGTGCAGTTTCAAACACCCACCTAATATGTGCAGGAGATCACCTCCAGCTTCCCTCAGAGAGAGCTGCTGTTCCTAGGGTGAAGAACCAAAGCAAATCTCAGAACTGCCCATCAGGACAAGGTGCTGGGCCCATTTTTCCATCCTCTGCAGGAGTCTCTGCTGCAGAGCACACTCTGCCATCCCTGAGCAGCACAGCCAAGGCTGCTCCAGCCTGAGCTCTCACCTGGAGCAGCAGAACTGGACCATCTTAAAGGTCTTTTCCAAGCCGGTTCATTCTGTGATTCCGTGATTCCCAGCGCTCACAAAGCCCTGACGAGAGCCAGGATTAAACTGTGGCACACTTGGAAAACCCAGGCCTTTGTACACATTAATCTCAGCCATCATTTGGAAACTCCTGACCCACATGCGAGGAGCTCCCAGCACAGATGGACTCTCGGAGCCCCAGGACCGAGTGGATATAATTCATTGTTATGCAAACACACAGCTGCTTTTAAACCTCACTTTCACACTCCTGGCGGGTTTTGTTACAAAGCACCCAAAAAGGAGGCAGAAATAAAGCCTCCTGCAAAGAGGCTTCGATTAAATCTAGAAAGAGTTTTTGCAGACAAGTCAAAGGCCAGCAGTCTGGGAGCCTGAAATGGAACTGTGCTGCTCCAGGAAAGGGCAGTCACACTTCAAAATACAGCTTTGTACCTGGTAAACATTAATCCCTGCATCTATTTAATATTTAAATAGAAAACGACAATTTCAAAGATTATTAGATTATGATTTGTGCTCAGAAAATGTGGAAATTTCCACCAAATCCTTCATACAAAATTCATAAACCACCCCTTAGAAACAGCAATGGGGCTTTTCCATCTGATTGCAGACTAATTAATTTACCCCTTGGGAGCAGGTTTGGTAAGTATTTAATCCTGACCCTTTAGCCTGGATTCACAGACCCATTATTAACCTCCCAGACAATTAAAACTGCTGCAAAAGCTGTGAAAAGCCCATTCCCCCCAACCGACCCCAGAGGACTCACCAGAACTATGTTCTCACACCCAGGCTTGAATCCAAGGAAAATCCCAGGGGCTGGGACTGCTGAGCCAGGTATACCTGGGGACTAGGAGCTCTCAGGGACAGCAGGGACCCCGGGGATGGTTCTGCTTCCCAAAAGGCTCCAGTGCATTCCTTGTGCCAGCAGAAATACCTGGACCCACAGGCTGAACCCTGCAGGGTCACATGGGTGACACGGCTAAAAAAAGGCAAACCCAGAGGCTTAATTTAAACAGCCCCAGAATGTTGGTGTGTACACACACACACACACACACACACACACACACACACACACACACACACCCCCCTCGGGACTGCCCGTGAGCCTCTCCCAGCTTTTCCTACAGTTTTCCTGGAATTTTAATGTCCCGCTCTCTTCGGGGTTTGTGCTTTTTGATTCTTTTATTTTTAGCTGCAGCAGTTCAGCGTAGTGCTCTGCAGAGCCTGCCTGACGCCAGCAAATGTAACTGGATGCCGAGTCCCTGCGAGCCAGGAATTGCAGCCACCATCAGCACAAACCCTGGCACTGGGCAAAACCTGGGAGCCTCAATCCTGAATTTACCTCCTGCCTTGAGAAAGAGGGCAAGGGGACATCATCAGAACGGAGAGAAGAGCTGGGAAGGGTTAGGGGTACATAAATAAAAATCAAAGATGCAAAGAGGTCTGTCCCACAACAGAGCTGTGTAAGCTGAGTTCCAAAAGCAGGAGTTTACAAAAAAAACCCAAGATATTTCACTCCAGTAACCTAGAAACAGGCCAGGCATGCACAGAGCAGGCTGCCTTTAGGAAGGGACTGCTGTCAGCAAGGTAGACTCGGGTGGATAAATAAGAATAGAGCAGCAGGTCACTGCTGGCAGCCACCACCCAGGGCACATTTTCGTTTTATGCACACAGGACTGCAGCCCCCAGGTCTGTTCCAGATAAAAAAGGGTCACATCTCCTACCCAGCTGTCAGGGTTTTACTTTTCCCTTCCACGCTGTACAACTGCATGGCCCAATCACCTCACCTGAACCTATTTTCTAGTTTTCTGTTCTGGCCCTGTAGCAGAGAACCAAGTGAAGGATTGCCAATTTATCTGATTGAGAAATTGTTCATCCTGACTGTTCGACGGTCTGTCTGCAACAGAGTGTGATTGCTCCAAGGAAGGAAAACACGAGAGTGTGGAGGCATTTCACTTTCCAAAGGGGACAGGATGGGGCAGCAGCAGAGCCTGAGTTGGAGGGGAGTGTTCAGCCTGCCCATCCCGAGTGCAGCTCACTGCTCCTGCTGCAGCCTCCAGGGAATAAAGTTCCAAAAGCTGGGAATGCTCCGCTCCTGCCCTCGAGCTGCACTTTGCTGTTTGGCTGTGTTCTGCTGTTTGCTCCCAAGAAAGAGGAGAAATCACGGAAAACAGAAAGCACTGGACTTCCCATGGACCAAGCTCCACGTGGGGAGGCAGGAATGCTGGGCTGCCAGGATATATTTTCTAGATATCCAGAGTGTGTGTGACACTGACATTGCCTGAAAATTAACTTTTCACAAGGCAGCTTCTCTGTCTGTTGCAATGTGTCTGAATAACTTGTTCCCAAAGATGCCCCAGCCAAATTATCTCTAAGTGTGTTTATCAGATCCCCTGAAATTCATCAAAGGTGCTAAAACAGCAATAGTGCTAAACTGACAAATCTTCAAAGTTGCTAAAACAACAATTGGGCTAAATCAAGAGCAGAGATACTGAAAAACTAGTAGCAAAAAATAAAAGTACTAGATAAAAAAACACCTCTACTTTGACCAATCACTTCTCCAGAAACCCTTGCAAAGCTTGAGTAAAAAAGACCAATCAACCAATTGAGAAATGTGTGAAAGTGTAAATAATAGTCCTAAAAATGTATAATTGAAGGTGTAATGTAAACAATAAACAACTTCTTTGTAATCATATTAGTTCAGTGTTCAAAAGTTCCTTTCACCTACATCTGTCCTTTCATAGGTAAGAAATGCAGAGCAAAACAAGCTGAAAGCAGGGCTCTTAACAGAGCAGCTGTGACCTGTCAGTTTTCCCTACTGCAAAAAAGTTTACAGGTTTGGGGTTTTTTTTAATTCCTGGAGTATTTAAAACTGGTTTGGGCAAATTAAGTAACCTGAGCATGTTTCCTTAGCCAAGGTGGTATTATTTGATACTTGCTCACCTAAGGGGGAGCAGCTGTCCCTGGTGCAACCCCAGACAGAGGCAGGAGGTTTTCTGCCCTCACTGCTCTGCTATGGCACACACTGGGGTGAGGCTGGAAATACACACACCCCATGCACCCTCCTGTGTCCTCATCCCCTTGCTTTTCAGATACTCTTTGGATCACATTTCCTCTTGGTTCTCCTTGCTCCTGCTCATTCCTCATGAACCCTTCATTTTCTTTGTCCAAATAAACAAACCCCTAAAAGGAACCACAAGAAAAGTGACACTATTTACCCTCAGTGCTGCATATCAGAGTTCAGGAGCTGTTGTTGCCACTGTGATGCTGCAGTGTCTCATCACATCAAGCACAACTGAAGTGAAAAATTTGCTAGTCTTTCATGCTGATGCAAATTTTCCATGGAATTGTTCTTCTCATCCAGATTTTTCCTGAAGTGACCCCAGGCCTCACTTTCTGTTCCTGCTGCTGGCTGGCAGCCTGAGACACCTCCTTGAAAGTGCTTCAGATTCAGGCTCAATGATGAGTCAAAAACTGGCAATTTGCCCACGTCCCATTGCCTTGCTTTTTTTTTTTTTTTTTCCCCCCCCCCACCAAGCGGTGGAAGAGTAATGATGATTTGTTAAGGGAATTTCTGATCTGCTCTTTAATTTTTCTGGTTTCTGACATGCTGGATTCTGGACTCTGCCAGGGAGTGTGAGCTGACACAGCAGCTGGCAGAGAGCTCTGGAATGTTACAACTGTCTCAGAAATCTCTCAGTTTGGTCCACAGGGCTTGGAGAAGGGGATCAAGGCAGAAAATCCAGTGAGTGCTGAGGCTGGACTGGACCCTGGGCAAAACACCCTGGCAAAAACCTGGGCAAGTGGGAGCAGCTCTGGATTATCCAGCACCAAGGAGTCCCCTGAGGTGAGCAGAGCCTCATCCAGCCTGGCCTGGGACACTTCCAGGGATCCAGGGGCAGCCACAGCTTCTCTGCCAGGGCCGGGGCCTCTCCATCCTCAGAGTCAAGAGTTTTTTTCCTAGTATCCAATCTCAGCCTAGTCCCTTTCCATCTAAACCCCTTTCCCTTTGTCCTGTTCCTCCTGGCCCTGGTAAATCATCCTGTCCCATCCTCCCCTCAGGCACTGGAACACCACAGTGAGGTCACCCCAAAGCTGCTTCTCTCAGCCTTTCCTCACAGCAGAGCTGCTCCAGCTCCCTGATCAGCCTGGTGGCCTCCTCTGGACTGGTCCCAAGGCAGATCTGAGCAGCAGAATAGAAAATATGGGACACCACACTTGGGTCTTGCTTGGGAAGAATATTCCATCAGAATATTCCATGAGAAATTCCATGGATGGCCACGATACAATCCCTTCAAACACTGAGGCCCAAAGTATGATTGGGGGGGGGGGACATATAGCCACCTATTTAATAAATTTCCTTGCTAAAAAGCGTGGTTAAGTGTGCTCTGTGTTTATACAGAGCTCTGCATGTGCAGGGCAGTGCTTTTGGGTGATGGATGGTGCAGAAGTGTTTGTGCTGGGCAGGGAAAGCAGGCAGATGTTCCAGGATGTGCCTGAGGCAATGGTGGAGAGAAAAGGGGGTGCTGATGATGGAACATAGAGTTACCACTTCTGTCATAATCCATTCATCCACTTTTTGCATTTCTCTCAGCAAGAAATATGGACAAGGGAGTCCCTGAGTGCAGGACACACAAGAAGACTTAAGCTCCTGCCGTGTAAATATTTGTACAGCAGACAGTGAGTCCTGTGCATCAGAGTAAACAGAAATTCTGCTCTATTCTCCAGCACAAGGGTATTTTATTCAAACCCTCATCTATGGAGCTGCCACCAAAAAACAGCTTATTTACAACCAATCTCTACAAAGAGATTGTTTCCTACCTGACCTGACATGTCTTTGCAAGCATCTTACTCTTTGCTCCGTTGATTTATTATTTTTTTTTTGGATGTGGTAAAAACCGTTAATCTAGGAATTTGCTGGGCAGAAAGCAGGGTTTAAAACCATGCTGAGGTGATTGTGGAAGGCATGGATAATTCAAGTTCAAATCCAATTTTTTTTATTCAGTCCTGTAACTTCAGAGAGAGCAATCAATTTTGTTTTTCAGCAGGGATGAGAGTATCCACACAGTGTGATTTGCAGTATCTGCATTTGGGATCTCTCAGGAAAGAAGTGGACTCTCATCTTTTATTTAAGTTCCTTTATGGAAGATCTTGTCCCTCTTTTTTGTTGAGTATAGAGTGTGCCAGGATAAGCAGAGCCAAACCATTTTATATTAATTCCTTCAATATGAGGATTTCACTTCAGACTGGGGAGGCTGTGATCTCCTCTCTCTTGTTTCACTGGGAGAGGAAAATTGCTCCTCTGTGAAAGGCTGGCCAGATCCAGCTCTCTGAGCTGCTTTGCTCAGTCCATGGCTTTCATTGACACATTTGTTACATGCAGTTCCAGATCTCAGCTGACAACGTGCTGTCACTTGTGCCATCAGCCAAAATGCTTAAATATCTACTTTCCTAAGTGTTCCCTTAAACAGGGCAAGAAGTGTACCCCTCCTTTTTTATGTATGGTGTTCTGGACATAAACTGAACATTCATTAATAAACATACATAAACTGAATATTCATTAATAACATGCACTTTATCCTACCTTTGACCTAATTTTTTGTGTGCAGGGAAATTACCTGAATTAGTTCACTGATGAAGAAGAATTCTTTATACAAAGAATGTTTGCAAGGGACTCAGGTTCCTACCAATATTACTCTGATACTGACTTGGACTTGCTTCTTTAGTGTTGTTCCAGTGTTTTTACTTGGTTTCTTTCTGTTTTGGGGTCTGATTTCTGGTTGTTTATGCAGCTCAGAGGAAGGCCAGTGCTCTCAGAAGTGCAGGTACCAGCCTGGATGTCTGCAGCAAACCAGAATACTGCCTGCAGTTAAGAATGTCACTACTAAAATGAGCAAACAAATTAATTTTAGATGGTTTATTACAGTGCTTAAAGAAGTATTCTTTTCCAGAATCAAAGTAGGCCACCCTACCTGGTCTCATTTTACATCTCTTACCTTCTGATCAACTTAACTGCAAACCCTATTGACTAAAATATGTCCTAGGCCCTCATTCTTGTAGCTTAATGCTCAACAAAATTAAAAGTAAAATAACCAAATCCCAGATTTCTTACAGCAATTGCTCTACCTGGTCACTTGGCTAGTCGAGGATGATGCAATAGTTAACATTTTGTTTGCCTTTCTCACGAAGGCTCCCACGCCCTTGAAGCCTCCATGTAACATAAATTGCTTTATAGAGGAGACATTGGAGAGCAGGAGCCAAATCTGAGCAGGGGAGTGAACTCCCCTGTGACCATGACATCACTGAAGAGTATCACCACTCTCTTTTTCAAAGGAGAGCAATCACACCGCATAGCTAAATAGAAAACTGGAATTTTTTTTTTTTACATCTGGGACAGGGCTGAGCCTGAAAACGATGCAGAAGTAGTATCATTTTGGAGAAAAAGAACTCTCTTTTTTTTCCCCTTACCTCATAAAACTGATGGCCAGAATAATTCTGATAGTTTGGGGTGAGCTGGAGTGTCAGAAGTTCACGAGTGCAGCAGGAAGCACTGAACTGTTGGATTTATAAACTGCCCTGAGAGCAATTCAGCAGCTCAGGAGAGGCAAAATCAAGAGAGGATCCCAGAGCCCTCCCAGTCAACACCTGGGTTAAAATGAGGATTTGTGGGAAAGAAACCTGGGGTCTGGTCTCTCTACCATCCCATGCCCATGGATGAATTCTCCGTGATGCCCTAATTTATCAAATAATAGAATATTAGATGTGACACTGATCAGCGTGGCAAACAAGGCATGCCAAGTGCATGGGGCAGCAGAACAGATACAGGGAACTGGGATTTTGGGAAACGTGCTGGAACAAGGACCTCAGGCTCTCCCAGCTGCTCGTTCAGGCCTTAGACACAGCACAGGCAGCTCGGCAGCGTGTTTGCCTTCCTGAGGCAGGTCAAGAGCCAGCAGGGAACAAAGGCACTCCTTGGTGCTGATAAGGACCTGGTGCTTTGTGGCTGAAACTGGCTCCTCGGAGCTGTTTTTATGTGGCAGGGTGGGAGGAGTGCCCGGGCTCCATCTCCTGCTATCAGCTGGCAGAAAGCGAGTGCTCCTCGATTTCCCTGCTGCTGGAACTCCTGGAGGGGCTCGCTCCCATCCGTGCAGGAGGCTCCAAAAGCTGAGCAGCTTTGCTTAGTGCAGGACTTTGAAACTCCAATCAAAATGAAAATAGCAGTTAAGTTTCAGATCTAAGAATTTAACCACTTAGTGACCATAAGAACTTTATTTTTTGGAGTCATGTCTCAATCACTGTGCAATAACCTCAGACCCTCACAGTCAGAGCCACCCCTGACACCTCAGCACCGTGCTTCTTGCACAGATTCAGAGCCAGTGAATTCCACACAAAGCTACAGAGCCTTGAGGTTTTTAGTGTGACTTCAGGGGGGTCATGTGTCCTGTTCAGTACTTTCCTCAAAGACAGGTAGGAAGGGATCCAGTTGTGGGTGGGGAAGGTTGTAGAGCACTGTAAGAGCAGTACACAGGTGAGAAGAGGAACTTTTTGCAGTTTTTGAGTTCAAATGTGCAACAGCCTGAACTTTTCACTCATTCCTTGCTGTCTGTAATATAAAAAATAGAAGATCTGTAAAAGAATAAAAGAAATACTACTTAAAATGAGATTTTCTCAAGCTCAAAGAACAGAGTAGAAAACCAATTTATGGTATAAAAAGCCTCTGGTCATTCTGAACGTTTCCATTCATTCCTCCATGCTAGTGCCAGCCTGTTATTCCTAACAGTGACAGCAGCTGTAAAACCTCTTTTCTGGTCTGGTGGGGTCTCCCTGGGTCTCTGTGCAGGACCTCAGTCACCTCCAACACTCGTGAGGCTCCTCAGACAGCAGGAGGCTCCCCAGGAAAGGAGTGCTCAGCTGTGCCACTCATTTCCTAGTGAGGAAAGAGCTGAGTTTCCATCAGGGGCTAAACGAGTCCCAGCTCCACATCTCCAAAGCCAGAGTCGGGAGGAGCCTGCTGGTTTGTAACGCCGAGGAAAGGCAGCTGGAGCCAGCGGTGTCCCCAGTGCCACTGTCAGAGTCACCTCGGGGCTGGGCAGTGTCCCCGGCAGAGCCACCCGTGTTCCCGGGCGGAGAGCTGGGCACAGCCCCATGGGCAGCGATCAATCCATCGATCACCACGGGCAGTGATTGATCACTGTGGGCAGTGATCGATCACCCCGGGCAGTGATCAATCAATCACCCCGGGCAGTGATCGATCAATCACCCCAGGCAGTGATCGATCGCCCCGGGCAGTGATCGATCAATCACCCCGGGCAGCGATCAATCAATCACCCCGGGCAGTGATCGATCAATCACCCCGGGCAGTGATCGATCAATCACCCCGGGCAGTGATCGATCAATCACCCCGGGCAGTGATCAATCAATCACCCCGGGCAGTGATCGATCAATCACCGTGGGCAGTGATCGATCAATCACCCCGGGCAGTGATCGATCACCCCGGGCAGTGATCGATCGATCACCCCGGGCAGTGATCAATCAATCACCCCGGGCAGTGATCGATCACCCCGGGCAGTGATCGATCGCCCCGGGCAGTGATCGATCAATCACCCCGGGCAGTGATCGATCAATCACCCCAGGCAGTGATCGATCGCCCCGGGCAGTGATCGATCAATCACCCCGGGCAGCGATCAATCAATCACCCCGGGCAGTGATCGATCAATCACCCCGGGCAGTGATCGATCAATCACCCCGGGCAGCGATCAATCAATCACCCCGGGCAGTGATCGATCACCCCGGGCAGTGATCGATCGCCCCGGGCAGTGATCGATCAATCACCCCGGGCAGTGATCGATCAATCACCGCGGGCAGTGATCGATCGCCCCGGGCAGTGATCGATCAATCACCGCGGGCAGTGATCAATCACCCCGGGCAGTGATCACTCCCTCGCTCACACCGGGCGGAGCTGCCCAAAGCCCGGGGCACACCGAGGTGTCAGTGCTGCTCCGCATGCCGTGCTGGGGAGGCACGGGCGGGCAGAGCAGAGCTCTGGGGGCCGATGTCCCCATCGAAGGGGATGCCAGCTCCTCTAGAGCCACCTGAGCCCGTGGGGACACAGGGCTTGCTCAGAGCCACCAGCGTCACTCATTTATTGCCTCAGCCCTTCGGGCTATTTCACACCGGGTCTAAATTCCAAATGACACCTACCCCCGAGGCTTTTCATACAAAGGGAACTTGCAGGTATGGCAAGGTGCTGATCTGCTGTGGGTATTCTCCTGCTCTCCAGCCAGGCTGTCTTACACGGCCACAGGCAGCTGCTGGCTCAGGCCCAGCACTCTGGGGAATTCTGTGCCTTCGGTGTCCAGAAGAGATGCAGGGTCATTCCTTGGAGAAGTGCTGAGGGCAACTACCACACCAGAGTGAAGCTTTCACCTTTGTGCAGTATTAAATCACAAAAGTCCTTCAGTGAGAGGTGTTCCTGAGTCTCTGCCTGCTCCACCTTTCATATCCTGGATACTTTATGGTGTATGCAAAGAGCAAATACCAGCAGCAGCCCAGGTTTACCTTGCAGAGGGAAATGCTCACAGCCAGGGCCAACGTGACCTTCACAAAGTCACTGATTTTGCACGCTCAGCTCATGCGGTTCAGGGTCATTCCTCTTTCCTCCATGCCCCTTCCCCACAAGCCTGCAGATACAGAAAGGGGAGAGCTTCTGCACCACCTTGAGGAAGGTGATATTTGGGCTCTAGGGGCAGGGTCTGGTCTGTGCAGATGAGGAGAGCAGGAGGGCTGACCCTGGGGAATTGTGACATCCAACCTCCAGGGCTTTGTGTCACCTTAGCACTGACCCCAGTAAAGCTGGGACAATGTCTCCCAAAGCAACCTCAGCCAGTCCTGGAGAACCAAGTCACCAAGAGCTGCTTCCTCTCTGTCCAAGCAGACTTTTGAAAACACGCCTGAAAGTTGGTTAGAAATGGCAAAGTTTCAGATTTGAACTCAAACAGGGCACCAGGGAGAGTAAGTGCCAACTTCCCAAGTGTTCTCACAGCGAGCATCCAGAACACCAAGGGCCTCGCCTGATGCTCTAGAGGGATGGGTGTCAGAGCTGCTGAACAAAACACTGACATTCTGGTATTAATCCAAGATTTCTGGCTGGCTCCCAGATCATGGACTGGCCTGGGAAGAGTTAACAACAATTTCCCTGCTGCCCTGCAGGGAATTCTGAAAAATATCTGCAGGCAGCTAGAAACAAATACCTGTGGAGGCAGAGGAGCATGGGGGCATCTGAGAAGCTCTGTGCAGCTGCAGACAAGCAGCAGCAAATTCCTCTGCTGGCTTTGTGTGAAGCCAGTAATGGCTGTGGCACGGTGGTATGGGGGGTTGAAGGGTTCAGGATCTGAAGTCACTTTCAGTCACTCTGTCGGTGGCTCTCTCTCTACTTTATTCAAATCCTGCATCACAAAGGCTGGTTAATGCTTAAGCAAACAAAAGCAAAGTGATCCCAGTCCCAGTGCTGAGTTCACTGGTGGTAAGGGAGTGCTGGAGCTGGCATGTCTTGGCTCTAGACTAAAGAATTCCAACTGCAAGGACATAAAGAACATGTGGGAGCTCCTGCAGCCAGGAGCTTGCAGTCCATAAACCACAATCTGCATCTGGGCTGGGGAGGATTTGAGGTGCTGCAGTTCATTAGTGAGCACAGCTGCACGTGGAATGGGGACTCCACGTTTTGGGATGGTTTTGGAGCCTGTGGCACTGAGCCAATGTGGTGGCACAAGTGGCTATGCTGTTTTAGGGACACAAATGCTGTTCAAAGGCAGATGTGCACCTTGAGCTGTCGAGCCCATGATCCAAAGGATTTTGTAATGATCCGTGGGCTGTGGCCTGGGAAACAACACAAACATTTACACCTCTCACCTAAACCTCAGCCACCAAAGAAGTAAAAAAACCCAAAAGTCACTATGCCAAATAAAGCTGCATTTCACATCTTGCTTCCCAGCCACAGGGAGCCAAAGCCAACCTAGCAGTGAGCTCCAAACAATGGAACCAAACAAATACCTGCCCAAACCAAAAGCACCAGCAGCAAGCAGTTAATATCCAATTCCAAACTGGAGTTTCATTTCTTGGAAGTCATGTGGGAGCTGTCCCCTGCACAGAAGGTTACAGAGGGCCTGGATGTGAGGTAATGGTTCTGGCACTGACAACTGCTGTGCACCAGCTCTGCTGGGATTAATTCATTCACTAGAATTGAGGGACTGAGTTCACCTCTAGGGTTACCCAGATTAGGGCATGGAACTGGAAAGAAATTCCTTGAAACTCAGGCTCAGTGCTCCCCCTATCACAGAAAAATTGCTCATTATCAGTCGGGTGAGGACGTGCCACCTCAAGTACATTGTTTTTTGAATCCTACCTGACTCCGTGGGTAAGACTGAAGAATAATTTAGGATAAGTTGTATGAATAAGGCCATATCCACTTTCACTGTGTCAGCTGTGAAAAAATTTGGTTGTTCAGGAATATATTACCCAACTGAAAATACAAAACTTTGACTAGTTATTTTCCTTTTTAGGCCGTTTTCTCTAATATTCAGATGGAAATATGTTCACTCAGCTGGTGATGTGTAAAACAGAAGAGCACAACCAAGTTGTAGTGACTTGACTTTGCCTTGCACAAGTAGAGGTGAGTATTTGAAAACAAAATTTTAAGTTATTTTTGTAATGGGAGGCTGAATTATGCACTGAATGGAGTCATTCTAATGCCTAAATCTCCAAGTTTTGTCAATTTATATTTTCTGCCATTTGCTCTCTTCCAGTGGGTCAGAGCACGATCATCTTTAGAATGATAATAAACTCAAAAAGGCAGCAATTGTGAGCATTTGGTATTCATGGAATGGAGAAATGATAACTGGTGCTTTCAATGTAACAATTTGAGATGCTGCAACTTTTCCAGGCAGGACAGAATCACAGAATATTCTGAGTTTTCCATCAGAAAATGTTGATTCAGTGGAAACTTATTGGACTGTTTCTGGTGCATCCTTGATCTTAACAACTCTCTCTATGCTGATGTGAAATTAATCCTGTTTAATTGATGCTGTGGATGGCTCCTTCTTGCTCATTTTCTCCTGCAGGAAAACAGTAGGTTCATCTTTGGCTCTCTAAGGCTGTGCTGGTCGACCTGAAGGCACAGCTTACTTTTAACAGGAGTTTTTAGTGCTGGAGCTCTTTCTTCACTCAAAAGAAACTCCCAGGTCTGAGCACAGGGTTGCCAGGGCTCCACCCCAGCTCAGTGTGGGTCATTTCCCTGCGTTCCCTCTCTGCTGACAGGACCAAGGGTGTATAAATTGGATTACTGCCATTTACATTACCACAGCCTTCCTCTGGCAAGTGGCTCCTGTGCATCCTGGGAATCTCACCGTGCATCCTTCTGCTCCCAGAATAGCCTCTCCCTGTGTTTTCAGTGCTTTCACTAACTCCTGATCACACCGGGTGCTGCTGCCTGATTTGGGAATCTCAGCATAGCCACGTCGCTCCTGTCTCCAGACTTTGATCTTTTCTATGTCTGTTCAATATCATAGCCAAAAATTCCCTCCTTACTTCTAAATTTACTGGGTTTTACCCTTGCTCGGGATGTCTGAGGCTCTCGCTTGCCCCGCTGCCCCCTCCTGCTGCAGTGCTGGCTGCTTTTGTCTCTCCCTAATTTCCCTGTGCGGGACACCAGAGCTGCTGTGCAGCTTTCCTGGGCCTCATTAACTCCTGCTGAAGTCTCATATTTCAGATGCCAGTTACAGGCTTTGGTCATAATCTTCAAAGTGGTTAATGGATCAAGCCTTAGCTACATTAAAGGCTGGATTTTGATCTGTGAACCATCATGACAGCTGCATTTCCTTGGGGCAACGGAGATTACAAAGCCCAGGAGGAAGCGTATGAAAGGGAGGAACGAGAGGTGATCTTAACTGAGAGAAGCAAGGGATGGGAAAAATATTCAGAAGATATTGTACAGATCCAGACATTTCAAGCCTGAACCACTCCAAACAGTGATTTCCCCCTGCATCCGAGCAAACAGGCCCCAGCACCATCCTTGGAACAAATCCTCAGTAAATTTTTCAGCTGCAAATTTTGCTTTAAACACAAAGTCCTCAAGCAGCCAAGTGCTAGGACATCTTCCCTCTCAGACATGTGGCTGCATTCACGGAATGCTCCAGTGGTAAGAGATTGTCTGGAAGCAGAACCAACAACAAAAATTAATGCAAAATATTCAAAAAGAAACAATCAAATACAGATGAGGTGTCTCTTCTTCAAGAAGGACTTTATGCAAAGCTGCTGCTGAATACAGTGCACCGTTTACTTCTGAAGATAAACCAGAATTTTTCATTCCCATTCTGGGCTAAATTAGTGTATTTCAGGCTCAGTGTTTATCCAAACACAAAGGTCCCACTGGTTAATCTCCCACGGAGGTTCCAACCAGCCCAGTGAAACTGGTATAAACACTTCGGAAAGGCTCTTAGTTTAGTTTATGTCAACTTGGGATGTGTTTATGGCAACCCAAAATAAGCTATTCTTACCCTCGACTACAAATGTCAGCCAACATCTTGCACCGATTTTGGCTCCACTGATTTAAAATAGAATCTCAGTGTAAACGCGTGTGGCTTCCCTGCGAGCCGGCGCTGCCGGGAGGGATCCCGGAGCGCACAGGGCACGTCCTCCCTCTCGCGGCAGCCTCGGGCATTCCCAGCACCGGGAAGGGCACGGGGGAGCCCCAAAAATTGATTTATTTCTCTGTCCCGAGTCATCCCTGGCAGCAGGGACAGGAAACCGTCTGTTGTTTCTGTGTTTGAACACCCAGAGAGACAGCTTTATAAAGAGAGAACTGCCAAGTACTCCAAGTTGTTCATTTGATAAACTGAATTTATAATCAGTTTGGAATAAAGTAATTACTGAATTACCAGTAAACATTGCTAGTAAAGTCACTGTATAATTGATAATGTACTGGCTGCTGGTATAGAATCACAGAATCCCAGACTGGTTTGGGTTGAAAGGGACCTCAAAGTCCACCCAGTGCCACACGTGCCATGGGCAGGGACACCTACCACTGTCCCAGGCTGCTCCAAGCCTCATCCAGCCTGGCCTGGGACACTGCCAGGGATCCAGGGGCAGCCACAGGTGCTGTGTTCCAGGGCTTCCCCACCCTCCCAGCCAGGAATTCCTGCCCAATATCCCATCCAGCCCTGCCCTCTGGCAGTGGGAAACCATTCCCTGTGTCCTGTCCCTCCAGCCCTTGTTCCAAGGCCCTCTCCAGCTCTCCTGGCTTCACGTTGCCATAAGGGTTTCAGTCCTGCCATCCCAAAGAAATGCAATTGCTGTGATTATTTTATTGGCACTATTACAGGGTTTTTTAATTTAAAATGTCTGGAAAAGCTTGGTGCCAGATGAGTTCTCTGCTCTCATGCTCCACCCTGCCAGGGCAGAGCTGTCTGCTCCATTCAGGGACAGCAGGATGATGAGAGGGCTGGAGCAGCTCTCCTGCAAGGAAAGGCTGGGAGAATTGGGATTGTCCACCTGGAGAAGAAATGCTTCAGGGCAACCAAATTGTGGCCTTGCAGTGCCTGAAGGGAGCTCCAGGAAAGATGGAGAGTGACAGTTTACAAGGGATGGAGTGAAAAGGGGGAATGGCTTCCCACTGATAAAGAGTTTCCAACAGTTTAGATTTTCTTTAAGAATAAATGGTTCCCTGTGAGGGTGTGAGGCCCTGGCACAGGGTGCCCAAAGCAGCTGTGGCTACCCCTGGATCCCTGGCAGTGCCCAAGGACAGGGCTTGGAGCACCCTGGGACAGTGGGAGGTGTCCCTGCCCAAGGCTGGGGTGGAACTGGATGGACTTTAAGGTCCCTCCCAGCCCAAAGTGTTTTGGGATTCTATGATTTGCCCATTCCATACTGTGTACATTCCCAGGTGGAACTTGGCTTTTCCTATTTCCTTCTCATTAGAGGTGCATCTCGTTAGGATCCACCTCTTCCAGGAGAGCATGGTGCTCCAAACTGGGGAATGGCTGAGGAATGGTGCTGTCCTCAGGGCCCTGGACCAGTGTGAGCAGTGCAGGGCACTTCTGGCAGTGCTCTCAAAGGAAATGTGTGGGGAAGAATAAAGAATCCACACAGGGAAGGGGATAAAGAATCCAAGGTTGGGACCTGAAGGAGCCCAGGAAGGTAAATGTGGACAGCAAAGCCTTCTGTAGCACGTTTTGGAGAGGAACAGCCAGGGAAGGCAGAGTTGGTGCCTGCTGAATGTGTCAGCAGTTGATTTGGCTGCGACCTGCCCTGTTCCTGAGAACACCGGGCTCCCTCACACAAAACCAGGGCCAGCCTGATCACCCCTGTGGACTCATGGCCAGACTGAGCCCTGAGAAGAGGAGAGAGGAACCTTGAATTCTGAGTGATCCTGAGTTCCCTTTGCCACAGTAATTCCCACTGCTTGTTGAACAGCAGTGGAGGGTGACAAAGCACTTCAGGAGAGCACTGGCAGAGGATGAAGCATCTCTTCCATCCTGAGGGCCAAATAGGTCTTTGATGACCTATTATATAACAAATCCTAACTGTCATTCAGTGTCAAGATGGAAAAAACTCCTGTAGCTATTTATCTTTATTCTGGAGTTGTACATCTGGCTTCAGAGTTGGGCTCCTCCTATCTGATCCTGGCTTTTCCTCCGTATCCAGGAGCAGAGAAGTGCCCAGCATCAGGCAAGGACAGGTGACAATGCAGAGTTATCCCTGCTGAACCCCAGTGGTGCAAGGTAGGCACTGACTGGACACAGGGAAACTGGACAAAACTATTGCAGAGCTCATCTTCACATCTATTCATTCAGCCCACTGACACAGACATGCTGGACATCCTGCTCACATGGTCTGCATTAAAGCATTATGAAACCCCAAATTCTATTGCCAGATGGTTTTGGATTACTCTGCTTGTGTAAAGAGTTTAATTTGGGTGCACGGAAAATGTAAAATACTCTGGTAATAGCTTTAGCAGGACTACACAGCCTGCATTTGCTTTATTCATCAACCCTGCTGGCTGCCTTCTGCACGTTATATTCCCAGCCATGATAAAACTTCAAAACATGAATTCAAATTTACTGACTTCCCAGAACAGACTCTGCTCTGTAAAATGTTTAAAGGGATTGACGTGAAAGAAATATTCCTGAAGACTTCTCTGCTGAGAAACCACAGGGTGAATAAAAATAGCTCCCTTTTTCCAAATACACGGCTCCTAGGAATGCCTGAGCCTGGTCCTGAGAGCAGAGAGGGAAAAGGGGGAATGGGGAAAGGTCAAGCACACAGCTGTTCCTCCTGACAGGAGCTTTCTGCTTGCTTCACTTGATGAGCTGAATGAGCCTTTTAGCTACTTTTAACAGGGATTACATTTTTCAGATGATCTTGGTAGAACAGATGAGCACTAGGAGTACAAATATGGAGTTAACTTGAAATGGGATCTGTTGGAATTCACACATCCTGTTGCCCACAGTAGGAACAGGATGAAAAGGGTCCTTGCACTTTCTGGATTTCATCCTGCATGGGTAGACCACTGTCACATCTCGTACCACGGGGCTCTGCCTGGTCATTATTCAAACATAGAATTACTCCCCTAATGCAGTCACACTCCCAAGTGCAAAAGTAGAGCAGTGGCTTTCTAGGATAAAATAATGAAAAGAAGTTGGATTGTATTTTAAGAGAACTCTCTAAAGCTACTCCTCAAACAGGATGTGATTTTAGTTTGTTTAAATTTATTCAAGATGGGGAAGCCAGTGAGTGGCTAAAGAAAGTCTCTATCTCAGTACCCTCTTCTGTTTTAGAAATAAATTGCTTGTTTTCAGAGACAACACAAAAATAAGGGCATGACATATGGACAGTGGTCTTGTTCTCAGAGAAGTAACAGGAGCAAGGCTGATTTGTACAGAGGGATTCCCCTGGCTCTGCTTAACACCTTTTATCAGTTTTCACTCACCCTTTTTCCTCAAGTATTTCTTCCCTGAGTTTCTGTGTAAAATGCAGGAAGAGAGATGTCAAATAGAAAAACAAACCAGGAGTTTTAGATTTGATTTTGCCAAGTTTAGTATTGCCAAGGAGTCTGTGTTTCCACTTGCACTGCAACACAAAGAGCATCACTGACTTGCAATTCATCTGATCAGTCTCCAAGTACTCTACAATAATTGCTTGGGAGCCATTTTTCTATCGAGTTATTCTTTAAAAATAAAGGAGAACAAAGCAAAACTTGGGAGAGAGTTTTGCAGGCTGTGAGATCCTCACAGCAGAGTGCTCCTCACTGAACACTGATCTCCCCAGCCTAGGTGAGTCTCCTCAGCCAAGGCAGCTGCAACTCCCTGCTGCTGCCAGCTCAGTGTGCCCTGAGCCGGAGCTTGCAGGGAGCTGGAGGTGGAGAGGAGGAGGAGGGACGTCCCCAGGGCCTGGGGCTGTCCCCAGGGTCACTCCCAGGGATGCCAGGGGTGGAACCCTCACCTGCCAGCTCAGCTGCCCAGGGCTTGGCACGGCTCCCTCCACCTCCCGGGCTGGAGTGAGTGCAAAGGCCTGGGTAGAATTTAGGATTAAACATCAGGACACTGGGATCTAACAGTGGGATGGGGAAGCAGGTAGAAGGCTGAACATTGCCTGTAGCTGCAGGACACACATCTAAAGGTATACGTAGTATATGTAGTATACACATCTAAAGGTATACGTATAGTATATGTACTGGCAGAAACACACTGGAGCAGCCCATTTCAAAGGAATGATCAGCACTCAGACACTGCTGTGAGAAGTTTGTTACATTCCTTAAAACCTTATTGTTTAGTCTGTGCTGTGTTAGTGTCTCACTTTTTAGAACTGGAAGAGCAGAAGTTCCCCTGTTTTCCTCAGTCCCATCTCTTCCACTGGCACCCTTGTCTCTAGAGGCCATAAGACCGACAGTAATATGGATTATTTACCTGTATTTTCCTCTGGAAGGATCTGAGGTGGGCTGCTCAGGACTCTCCCAAATTTTATTCATTTTCAGACCTTTTTTTCAGAAGAATGTGTCCCCCCACCTGGTGAGACACACACTCGGTTAACATTGAGACAACCAAATAAAAACTGATTCAGCGACTTCCAAGGACGACCCTTGGCTCAAAAGTTCTTGTGACTTTTTTCCTGATAAATCATGGGCTCCTGTGCTTCAGGGTTAGGAGCTGCTGACAGTTCTGGTCATTTCTGATTCCCGAGTATCTCACATACAGAGCCTCTGGAAATGAAGTGGTAGCACATACACATTGCCACCACCTGGGAAAAGGTTCTGTCACCTGAGATTCGTGACACTGAAAAGGAGAGAATTCAGTTATCCTGGACAATCTTTGGTTCTCTGAGCCATGAAATTGTCTCTTCCCTTTCCTGTAGTCTCTTTGTGCATCTCCCAGCTTTTCCAACAAAGGAAAATGCTCCATTAGCAAGCAACCCTGATTGAATCCAAGGAGGAGGGGGGGGAAAAAGCAGCACTGAACTATTTCACTGAAAGCTGTTGCAATTCTGTCCACAAGGTGCCTAAATTAAGGTTGTAGACACAAACTTAACCCTAGCATGTCCCAGTTTTGATCTGTTTTCTAATGTATTCTAATAACTGTGTTTTCTGGGTGAGTTTTGTCCAGGAATTCACACGCTTTACCAACACTCTGCAGCTGTAGCAGTGCTCAGGTACAAGGAAGAATTAACAATTTTATTCACCAGCACTAATAGATTGCTCCAAAGCCCCTTTCCTGCCTTTGGGGCAGGAGGTTCCATTTCATTAAATGAAAATTTAATGGAGTGGGCTCAGACATTCCCTTTGTACCCATACAGAGGAAGAGATCCCTGTGGCCAGCAGCTGAGGAGCAATGAGCTGCCTGATTCAGTTCTTCCTGCAGCTTGTAAAGCTGTCCAGACCTACCTTGGGGAGCACAGCCCCTCGGCTGCACCCCTCAGAGCTGGTGCTGGGGGACCTCGGCCATCAGGCCCAGTGAACCCCAGCAGAGCCACACCAGGGAGCTCCAGCCACCCCACAACATTCCCCACAGCTCAGGCCTGTTTCCAACCCAACCCCCCGAGTTTTCATTACTCAGTGGAGTTCCCTGCCCACAAACCTGCTCATCAGGTTGGCTAATGAGTGTGTTTGTTTCTGAATGCTGCAGTGTCAACGTTACTCACTGCACGAACCCTGGGAACAATAGAGGGAGCAGCCAACACCCAAGGTCATTCCCAACTCCAAACAAAAAAAAACATTCTTGAGGTACTTTCTGTTTTCTGTTGCTTCTATCACTTTTCCCAGTTTGAAGGTGACTGAGAGCTGTTTCCAGGAAAATTACCACGTCCAGAGCAGATAATGTTGTTTTATCCTGGTATACGCTGAAGACAAACATAAGTGATAATTTCTGAAACATAACATCTTCCTTCTGTAAAGAAAAAAAAAAAATCAAATAATCCTATTTATTCTTCCGTTTTCAGGGACAGCTGATTTTTCTCCTAATTCCACACACAACCTCCTTTTCCCTATCTTTTGCTAGATACCAGTATTGTGCCAATTGCAGGCTCCCATGGATAAAACATCCTTCTAGATTACTCCTTTCATTAGCATGACTAACCTTGGAGCCAGATATTTATGATATGATGACTAGACTTCCAGCTGCCTGAATTTTAAAGGAAGAATCTTTTAAAGAAGACTTTAATACGAAGCATGCCTGTTAAAGCTGGTGATAATATTAATCATATGAGTCTTAGATGAGTTATTGCATATTTAGCTATATATTATCAACATAGGATGGCAGTGAGGAAAAACAAGCCATACTTCTGAGCAATGACAGGCTTTATATTCCATTTTGTTGAATAACAAACGCTGGCACCAAATGCCATCCTTCTCTTAGGTGATTCTATCTGTTTTTATGGTGTTTACATGAATTCCAAAACAGTCCTCTATAATGTATGTTGTACCATCCATAAGGAATTAGGAATGTTTTGAAAGCCCAGCGGCTGCAGCTCTGAAGTCCATACACACAATTTGATAACCTCTGCAAATATACCAAACCCTGTTTATCTTCTTCAGGGGATGTGGCACCTGGGGACATGGGGCAGTGGTAGCCTTGCAGTGCTGGGTTAATGGTTGGACTTTATGGCCCTGAAGGTCTTTCCCAACCTAAATCATACTATGATTCTTTGATTCCATACCCAAGGTGGTGTAAAATTGGTCAAACAATCATGAAGCACTGGGGGAAAAATGCCTTTAAAATGAAGTCTCATTGCTCGTGTGTGGGGTAATTCAAACAGCACTTCCACATGTGCCAAAGGACTTGGATTTACTATGATTCCTCCATCAGTCCTTAAGATCCCCAAAAATCACTATTTTGTACTAAGAAGTCATCAAGTGTGTGAATGAATCAACTAAGACTCCATTTTCTTCATGCAGAAAGCCAAATATTTATTGTATAGGCCATATTTTATAGAGTTATCAGAAGGCACTGTGTCATATTTGATTGGTTTACAATAAATTTACACCTAGTTTATTGGTAGTATTTCGCACATCTACCAAACCTCTGTATTTTTAGTTAGTTTACATATTTTTTCTACTGGTTCTCATGGGACAAATTCCTTGTTATTGAAGGTGCATTTGTTTTTCACCCTCAGAATAGATTGTTTTGTTAACAAACTCTCACTCTCAAAACAGCTTCACATGAGAACTTGTAACTACACTTTGAAGAAGTGACAGGCAGGCTTTGGCAATTCAGCAGAGAGAGGCCTGATTTCATAAGACCTTTCTTTTATAATTCTTTTACCTGTCTATGATATCTCTCCCTTTTTGTTAAATTAAAAAAGGCTCTTGTGTTCTGATGTTAAAACAGCTCACTCTTGTGAGGGCATGTTGTGGTTTGAATGACAGGTGTCTGCTGAGGAAGGCAGGAGCCTCCCTTGGAATGGAGAATTTAAACCCCCTCCCTCCCAATTATTATAACTTTTGGAATTAAGGGGCTCTCAGTCGAAGATATGGGAATAGAAATAACAGTTCTTTATTAGGGGAACAAAAATAAACAATAAAACAATAACACCTGCAGTAAGACAAACAAATAAACAAACAAAGCCCCTGACAGAGTCAGGATCCCAGCTGTCCCCTGTGGGTCAGGGTGTTGGTGGCAGTGCCATCCCATGGTGGCTGCAGTCCCAGTGGCAGATGTGGCTCTGGTGAAGTGATGCTTCTGGAGAAAAGTGGAGTTTTTCTCTGAAGGTCCAGTGGTGAGAGATGGGGCTGGTCTTCCTCTGGGAATCCAGGGGAAAGGCTGCTTGGTGTTCCAAGTCCCAGATTTTTATCCAGGTAGGAATACTTGGCTCCTTCCCCTGGCTGGAGCATTTCCCAGTGGGATGATGGAATTCTATCAGTGAGACTCAATGGCCCATGAGCAGAAGATCTCTGCTTGGAGGGAGGCTGGGTTGTGGAAGAGATAAGAAAACTGCCCCAGCTGTTTCTGACAGTTGGCCATTGACAGACAATTACAGCACCCCAGTTTGATCAGATGGTGATAGAATACAGAGTTTTGGTTACATTTTGCACTGCAACCCATGACAGGGCATTATCTCATGAAGGTTATCACTGGATATCTATTAGATATGGAGTAAAGTACATAAAAGACTGATTACAATCAACAAAACTTATCAAATTCTATCACATCATTGACACAGGGTTTCACAGTGTGAGATAACAAAAGAATAATGTCCAATATCTCTCAGGGGAATGGAAATAAATGACCATTGTTTTAAAGTCCAAATAGTTGAGACTCAGGAGACATCCATTAGCTGGAAATGCTGCTCTTTGACATCACTGAATGTCCTCTTGGATGCTGGAACAGGGAATCACTGACTAAGGTTAATAGGAGCACCATAGCATGATGATGACATGAGGCTTTTGTTGGCAGATTACCTCTGTAAGTCTCCAGACACAGTGATGTCTTGGCAGTTCCTGTCCTGGCCATGATGGCTGCATAGTCATTGGGTCATTTCACTTTTTCATTTTTTTGAGGCAATTGGTATCTGATCAAATGAAAAGGTGACTCCTTTGAACCTGTTGATGATAAAACGTGCATATCTTCTCAAGTTAATGAAGCAATTAGGCCTTGCCATTGCACATTCACTTGAGGGTCCTTAACTAAAAACCTTTAAAAAAAATTTGTATAAATATTGCATTATTCAGACTTCTTTAGGAGCTAATTCCCCTTTCTTTTTGTTTTAAAAACAGCATGCATGACTGTTTCTAAGAACATGGAGTGAATAACAAAACAAAGAAATACATGTAGTGAAACAAGATACTGACAGCAATCAGGAATAAGTCAGGTATAACAATTAGGAATATTTCAGATAATACACATAATTAATAATACATGTGAAACTGGATGATTATTAATCACTAAAATACTGTACCATCACCCCAGAGTCTGCAAATAGCTGACAAAATTCAGTGATGTCAATTCAGTGAGGACTTGGATAATTATTTCTGGATAATAATTCCCAAGCTCATCTAAAACTAGGTTCAGCTGTCATATATAAAAGGTCAAATTGTCAAGTCAAAGTGTCTTGAATCTAGTTTTGATGCAGAAAATATCTGGGTTTTTTTGGCAAACTCTCCATCCAGGTAGAGCCAAGACCTGAGCACCACCCAAGCTCCAACTGGGAGGGAATTCCCAAAGAACATTTTAAAACAAGGCTCTTAAGAACAGCAATTATGAGTAAAGGCCTTGTGATTAAAGATTAATCAAACCATCCAATAGCTGGATCCCTCCGAAGTTTCCTGCAGGATAGAGATGCTTCAAACACAGCAAACTGCTGGAGTGCTTCTGTAATAACAACTGGGAAAACCCACAAGAGTAGCAGTTCAGAGGATGCTTTCAATGAAGCTCAGATATCTTTTCTTGGAACGCTGAAAAATACTTAAAATTATGAGGCAGCATTGGGGAAAACCATGGAGCCAGTACAGGGACTAGGTAGAGAGCTAACCTGGTCTAAGCTAGAGAGCAAAAAAGAAGGATCCTGAAACAACACGTGTCTTTCAGATAAGAGCACAAAGAGATGTTAAAGCATATAAGGAACCAGCTATAAATACAGTAATAACATCTTATGAATAATGACTGTTATAAAATCAGTGAATTCACATCATGTAATCAATATATCAGTGGTAACTCACTTAGGAAGTTAACACATTTCTAAACAGTCATGTACTTACGACAGTAAAATGAAACAAAGGAAAACACTAAAACAGCTTACAGCCAATAACAGTCATAATGTAGAATCATCATTGACTCTTCTCTCTTATCTATGGAAGATAAAAAAGCAGAGATTATAAGTAGCAATGGAATCTTCGACAAAATCAAGGGTGAACACACTGTATCTTCTTTAGCCACAAATAGGTGTTTCATCACAGCTGTTTCAGTCAGAGCTGTCTTATCTCTTAAAACAACTATATATATACAGTGTAGAAAAGTAATATTTAACTGTCTTAGGTTGCAATGCAAAATGTAACCAGAAGTATGTATTCTATCATCATCTGCTAAAGACAGGTGGGACAGTTTTCTTTATCTCTTCCAGGACCCATCCTCCATCCAGGGACAGATCTTTTGCTGATGGGCCATTGAGTCTCCCTGCATGGCTGATAAAAATTCCATCATCCCACTGGGAGATGCTCCACCCAGGGGGAGGAGCCAAGTATTCCTACCTGGATATAATCTGAGATTTGGAACATCACAGGTAGCCTTTCTCCACTGGATTCCCAAAGGAAGAACAGACCCATCCACACCACCACTGGACCTTCAGAGGAAAACTACACCCTTCTCCAGGATCACTACTCCAACAGAACCATATCTGCCACTCCAGGAGGGCTGTAGCCACCATTTAATCAGGCTGCTGCCACCCTCTCGTCCCCAAGACAATGCCCAAGGTGAAGAGGAGCAGGAAGCCTCCCCCAGAGGGTTGGGAGCTGATTGAGCCCATGCTGCATGAGCTGGATCAGAAGATGAGAGAAGCGGAGATGGAGCCATACAAAGGGAAGAGGAAAGTGGAGTCCCTCTGGCCCATCTTCAGGATCCATCACCAGAAAACACGTATCATATTTGATCTCTTCTACAAGAGGAAAGCAATCAGCAGAGAGCTCTATGAGTACTGCATCAAGGAGGGCTACGCTGACAAAAACCTGATTGCCAAGTGGAAGAAGCAGGGCTATGAGAACCTCTGCTGCCTGTGCTGCATCCAGACATGGAACACCAACTTTGGGACCAGCTGCATCTGCAGGGTCTCCAAAAGCAAGCTAGAAGTGGGCAGAATCATTGAGTACACTCACTGTGGATGCAGAGGCTGCTCTGGGTGATGCTTTTCACCATCAAACTTTTTTGAACTCTGAGGAGCATCCTGCTCCTCCTCCTCCTCCTCCTCCTCAAGGGACTATGAGTGCAACTACAGCCCCTCTCTGTGATGGAATATTTCTGTATAATAATTAAAGCAGCAACATGATCACCTGGATCATGCATAAATGGGGGGTGCTTTGGAGTAGGGTTTTGTGTAGTCATTTATTTTAAAATAAAGCTTGCCTTCCTGAAAAAAAAATGTGTACAACATTACAAAATACAAATAGCCACTCCTCACACTGGGCAGTAGAACTGGGGGTACTTAGCACAAGAAGGAAGGACCTGGAAGGTGACATAGTGTTGGAGTTCAGAACACTCCTCTGACTGTCCTGAGTGATTCCAGACCCGAGCAGGGGGCTGGGAAGCCTTGGCAAGGAGTCAAAGACTCCTGCAGCTTTGATTTTAGCCTCTGGGAGAAATTACCACCATTGTGTGAAGAATTACAGACCACGGGAGTTTAAGTAGGGTGATAATTAGCTATGCACCGGGTGAAAAGTAGATTTATGTGGTATTTAGATTAATAAGCAAAAAACACAAAATGGAGTCTCCACATGGCTTTGGGGTTTCTTCCTTCTTCTTCTCCTTCACCATTTTCCTCTGTGTCATGGACATGTTTGGTTGGCTCAGAGTAGAGCCTGACCTTCTAACACGGGAGACAGGTATTGGGGATCTTTTGTAAATAAAGCACACGTAATTTTCAGTATAAAGTTATTTGTCACCTTTGGGGCTGGGTCATTCCCCATGAGCTGACCTGCTGAACAGCTCTCTGTGGGTCAGAGAAGAAATTGTACAGATAAGGAAAAACTAAACAGCCTTGAGAAAGCAGAGGAGATGGCTCTTGGTCTTTTCCTTTGATCTCGGTGCTGAGCAAAAGACTTTTACACTCTCGGGAAGAACAACACCGCATAAAAACCCGAGAACATAGCACTGGAAATCATATCCTGAAAGCCCCTTCTGCATTCAAATCAGAGTTTCAGTGAAAGTGTTCAGTGTATGTGCCGGAGACAGCTATTCCTAGGTTCCCTAAGAATGCACCACAAGATTTTATAAGTAATCAATTCAAAAAGCTGGAAAACAGAAGAAAATTATTTATTATACAGAGAAGATCACACCTCTTGTGAGTTATGAACTATGCATTTATATAGCAGGCCATATGTGCTCATGAATAAATCTTTTTCTGAGACTCAAAACTTTGGTAGCTGTTCACTAAGTTAAATTTTACACATGTTAATGAGGAGAAGCCTAGGAAATGAAGATAGTTCCTTCCTAAGTAAAAGTCTTGTTTAAACTAGCGAAACCCCAAGACCTCAGAATGGTTTTGCAATGTCCACTTGTATTTCCGAAATCCTTAAAACAACTCGAGAACATCCCAAGAGAAGAAGAGCAGGACTCAGCTGTGTGCACTCAGGAGGAAAAGCTGCTTCATGTGTTTAGGATGTTGTCATCACAAGCATTCAGGCTGAGGATTTTTTTTTTTTGGCTGAATCAAACAACTAGCATTGAAAACTGTAAACAATATTGTCATTGTTTTGTATTGTAACAACAATTACCATTGTAAATTTAGCATTGAAAAACTAATTGATGATACAATTATGAGGAGCAAATAGTTTAATTTCTATTTAATTTATATGAAGTTGGCATGGAAAGAGTCAAAGTGAGAGCAATTTATAGGAGTTTTCACCTGTAAATTTTCACCTTTACAACTCCAAACACAGTATGTTTGCACTGCTGGGGAACCCCACAGTATCTGGGTTTTTTTAACCTTTAAAACTGCCTCAGCTGCATTATTGCTCCAACTTTGAGCCTATAACATAATTAAAGAAACTCTATTAACAGCATGTCTCACACACACACCTTTGTCATAACTGTGAATTGTGGTATGCCTGTTCCTATGCTTCTCTACCTCCAAGCCACCACCTTTTTATGACCTTTTACTCATCCTCAGCTTGTAGTTTCTCATGCAATTAAAGTGAGCCACGCTTATTTTTAGCATGTATAAATATTCTAGGAACTACAGAACTGCTTGTCATCTCTACTGGTAGAGCCCAATTGTTTTCATTTGTTGCTTGGTGGAAATTACCATGGAATTCAGTTATCTTTTTGTTGTTGGCAATGCTTACATTTCTTAGATAATTTCTGCTTTCCTGTGAGTTACTCCCACTGCTCCTTCCTGACAGGCATATCCCTAACTTGGCTTTGCACAGCTTTAGGTGAACATCTAATTTTAAAGAGTATTTTTCATCATTATTTTTGTACTTCTATGTATTATTTAATGCAGCTGAAAGGATGCTGTCAGGTTTATATCCACATTTCAATCCGAGGTGGGATAACCTCACTTAGCTTACTCTCCTATATCCTCTGCACTATTTTGGGTGAAACACCTCACTGGAAAAAACAATAAAGCAGATAAATCACTGTAATATTAACACAGATTTTTTTTTTTCCCACTAGATATCTATCTTTCTGCAGAGAATTTATGTCTGAAAGGAATGTGGCTATAATATTTTCCATTAAATTATCATGCTTCTAAGTCTTTCTTGGCAAAGGTTGTGGTAAGGTGCAACAACTCAACTGCTTGCTTGACAGCTTATTCCAGGAATAATATAGAGGAGAAAAAAAGTTCTACTCATTACTTCAGTAATGAGATGTTGGGGGAGGGCAAGGTTTTAATCCCTTTTGCTTTGGCAGGCTGCAAACAGGACACCAAATGGGATATTTAATAAATAAACACTGCAAAGGATCTGCTCCACCTATAGCCAAGTCCTGACTCAGCCTCCTCTTACTGAAATCACTTGGAGCCTGGTCAAGTACAGATAAAGAGCTCATTTCAGTGTTGGATCCCTGCTGAGGATTGCTGCATCCAAACTAGGTTAGGAAGCTGCTGCTGGGAGCCATGGCAGTGCCAGAGGACAAGGCAGCTTTGACTTGAACTCTCTTCAGTCAAATCAGTCTAGACCAGACCATTTCCTCTGCTTCCAGCTCTGGAAAACTTGGTAAAGCTGGATGGTACGTGGATGTCTGTGCTCTGCCACTGCCCACTTGACATAC
This sequence comes from Certhia americana, assembly GCA_018697195.1. Taxonomy (NCBI): domain Eukaryota; kingdom Metazoa; phylum Chordata; class Aves; order Passeriformes; family Certhiidae; genus Certhia; species Certhia americana. Next base: position 2,275,091 of record CM031868.1, on the reverse strand, counting down.
TTTTTTTCCCTAAGACTCTCTTTCCTTCCCAGAGTTAACTGGAACAGTCATGAGGGGAAGGCCCCTCACCAAGGTAAAGCCTTTGGTGTCCAGGTGCAGTTGCTCGATGTCAAACGTACACTGATACAAGATGGGCTGGTTATCAGTCTCAAGTGGAGGCTCCAAAATCCATTTGACCCAGCCCAGTAGGACTGTCCAGCAAAGAGGTTTAGCTGTGGTATCTGAACCTCCTCTGGAGTCACAGCTCAGGAGATGGCCTGTCAGAGTAGACAGAATGGTACAAGCATTCAACTGGTGTTATCAACACCATGGAATGCCTGGGCTTATCGAGGCCAATCCTGTTAAATTAATAATAGATATTTTTTATTGCATTTGCAGTAAACACTGCATAGAGATTTTTGGTCACTGATTCCTCATCAGTAAAACTCAAATTTTGGAGTCACTCGTGTAAGTGGCTAGGAGCAGTGTGAAAAGCATTTGAAGCAAGGGAGGAGCCCGGGCTTTAGATTGACTGCGGCAGATGCCTGAGGCCACACAGCTGATAACAGACCCAGCGAGCCGCAGCACCCTGGGGACAATCCAGGCACTTCCTGACCGGGGTTCCACATTGTCCCGGATAACCACAGGGCACTGCTCGGAAACAGAAGCACCAGAGTGACCAAACCTGAAGTTTTCAGCCTTTAGTCGAATCTCCCATTTTAGAGGGACACCACAATTCATCAACACTGTGCACAAAAAACATCTCTGCTGTTCTCACGGCACAGTGGCTCTGCCACTCCAGGTTTTGGAGGTTATCCTAAAATATTTGGGGGGGGTGTGGTTTCAGAGCCATCCTGCAGCAGAGGTCTTGGCAGTGCCACTCACACCATCAAACGCCGCTGTGATTTTTAACACTGTAGCCCTCTTAACAGCCATAGCGCTGGGCTCAGTGCTGAACTGTCACTGTGACAAAAGGAAATGACACCTGCAAGGTGTCATCCGTGTAAAAGAAGTATCCCAAGCCGGGGGCACCCAGCAGGTTATTGCATAGGTTGTTTCAACAGTAACAGGACAGCACAGGGAGGTTGGGGTGCTCCTGCCGTGTGGCAGAACAGGCTTTAGAGGTGATTTTACTGACGCTTTCCCGGTCTGTGCCTCATTGGTTATGTCCGTACAGCTGCGCTTTTACCTCCCCCTTCTCATGGAACACCCATCTGCTGCTCCAGGCACTGAAGGGTCCCCCTTGGACCATGTAAGTTGTGGCTCATTATTCCACAGGACTTTCTGAATAACTGATTTCAATCTCTTTAGAGACATAGAGGGATGGTTGGGTAGCTGCAGCTCTTAGCTACCAAAGGAAGTTCTTTTTGCCTGATTCTAAATGTGGATATCTGTGCAACAGTCATGAGCTAACTCATCACTCTCATATTATTATATACACCAAGTAAGTAATTATTGGAAATCTCATCACCTAATTATAACAAATCAAAATGGACTAAACATCTGGAATCAGTCAGCGTGATTGCTTCTCCTCAACCAGACTCATTTTGCCCTAGAAGACTGTATATAGCTAATTTAGCATAGACACACTCAAGAAAAAGAATGACAATCAGAGAGCAACTGCAACAATTCTCTACTCACAGCTCCAACCACTCAAGGAAAACAATGCAACAACATGGGTTGCAAAATGTAATTTATTGTTTTATTTGGTCTTAAAATGATTTCTCTCTTCATCTAACAATTCTAAGGACTGTGTTAGAAAAGATACATTGCTGAGACAACAGATCACCTTCAGCTAGGAAAGCACTGGAGCTCCTCTGAGCACAGCTACTTGCAAATTGCTCTTGAGCCTTGGGATTTTTGGGGGCAGACACTGGACCTGACATAAAATTGCATTTTCCTTATGTGCAAGAAATGCAAAGACTTTGTACTTCCACCCGGTTTTCTGTCTCCTTTGTTTTCTCTAGGAAGTAGTGAGCAGGAAAAGATGTCATGCTCCTCACTTTTGTTCTTTCACTGCAAGACTATCCTTTGCCTAAATATCAAAGAGAAACTTGCAAAACAAGAATTACAAGTTTTATGAAGATCCAACAAGCCAAATTAATTCTTGAGGCAAGAACACAAACTAAATGCTGTTGAAAGACTCTCTTACTATCTGCTGGGGGAGAATTTCCTCCATTATAATGAAACATAGCTAAAAATATCCTGCATTATAAGAAAACTGGAGCTGAATGTGAGGCAATACACTTAGAGAGGATGATTAATTGATGTGTCACCAGCAGTAACACTTCTTGAGTAAAGCATTTTCAGTCACTGCTACACCCTGGTTCCACTTCAACTAAGGAAGAGTCAGAGGATGATTTGAAGTTCTTTCAGATAAAGAGTTTTAATTCGCTCAGGGCAATTTATCAGCTGTATCAGTCACAAAAACTTTTATGAACTTTTATGACCGTAGGTTTACAGGTGCCACCTAGATTAAGCTTGGAGTTTCTTGGGCTCATGGACAGTTCCAGAAGTACAATCAGCGAAACACAAGAAAAAGTTCAAAAAGTTTTATTACAAGAGGTTTGTCCGGTTGAAATTCCCAAGTCCTATTACAAAGGCTCAGAGACAAGTCAGGTTTAATTACTTCAGAAACAGTAAAGATTTGATGAAAAAAATGATGATACATGATTTTGTTTCTGCAGCCTTTGCGAGTGACATTGATCTGTCAGTTGGTTTTTTTCATGCAGTGAAAAAAATGATGACTTATAAACTCTGAGCACCTCCTTAGCTCCACATGATATTTTTCTTCCCTTTATCACCTGAAAACAGTAGTAATTGATTGAAATTAAAAATGGGATTACTTGGGAACAGGATTGTAGTGCACCCAAGGCAACCAAAAGCCATGAAAATTATGCTAGACTAGAACTATGACAGTAGAGATTTAAAAAGTAATTAATGGGAAGAAATGCTGTTACTGGGGAAAATATTACGAGTTCAAAGCCCATTGGTGATGCTGATGTTTTACTGAGGGGCTCAACTCCTTTTCATAACTCGGGATGGGTTTAGTTCTGTAGAAAACCCAGCATTTTATGAACCACACCACACAGACACAAAAACACAGCACTCAAAACAAATAAACCCAAGTCCATCTTAAATGAGCTGCACTTAACAGTGAGGAAAAGACACACGTTGTTACTCATAGTCTAATTAAAGAAACTTAACAGTACTATAATATTAGATTTACAGCTTGAGGAAAGGTCAATCCAAAGTGTCTCCACGATCTGCCTCTCACACATTTCATTCCTGAGCCCGGGGCTCGGTGGGGGTTTCTTGCACCTAATGAGCAGGAAGAAAAAAAATTTAAACAAAAGGCTGATAACTAATTGTGGGTAACACTGGTGCATTGTACTTGCTGCATTATCCACGTAGGAGTGCAGTTTGCGGCAATAACTGGCCGCTAATTAATTTACAAAGTTCCCAGGCAAGGGGGAGAAAATTCATGTAAAACATCCTCAGAACGCTGAACTAAGTAAGAGGTAAAATTACTTTCTGAGCTTCGCGCACGCACAAAGGCTGAGAGCAAATTCTGTTCAGCAAATCAAAAACTTTTTCCCCCTCCCGCCTCTCGGCTGCGGCTGGTGTAATCCCCGCGCGGTTGTTGAGCGGAGCCCTCAGCGCTGAGGGAAGCCCGGAGCCCTCACGGCCCCGCGTCCTCCATTTCCTGCGCCGCCGCCGCGCCCCGCCAAGATGGCGGCGGTGCCTGAGGGCCGGCTGAGGCCCCTGCCCGCTGCCCTCGGCCCCATCCCGACCCCCAAGGCCGTTCCCGCTCCGACCCGCACGGCGGGCGGTACCGAGCGCGGCACCGGGGCCCGGCGGTGTCCGAGCAGGGCGGCGCGGGGAGCGGCACGCAGGCTGAGGGAGTCTCTGGCTGGCGGAGGCCCCGGGCAGGTCTCGCTAGGGCGTGTGTGGTTTCCCCCAGGAGGCTTTGGGCTGTTCGCCTCTGCGCGGGACAGAGGAGCGGAGCTGAGCGCGGCTCCTCGGTATAACATAGAATCACCGCGCGGAGCGGACTAGGCCGGGCCGGGCCGGGCAGCGACAGACAGGGAGTGAGGCGGGCAAAGACTCCGACGCTCCCGCCAGCAGCTCGGGGGTGTGCGGTACCGCGCCGCCGCTGCCGGGACTGCGGTGTGCCCGGGGTCTGCTGTGCGAGGAGCGGGCCGTGAGTCACGGAGGAAGAGCGCGGAGCGCAGCGCCGCCATAGCCACCCCGCCCGCCCCCGGCCAGCGCGCGGGAGGCGCGCCCCGCCCACCCTCCGGCCGCCGCCGTTGGGTGTCCCCGGCCGCCGCTCCCATTGGCCGCTCCGCAGCGCCGCTCCGCGCCCATTGGCCGAGGCGGGCTCCGGCGAGCCGTGCGCACAGCGGCGGGGCGGGGCGAGCCGTCGGGCCGTGTGCACACCGCGTGTGGCGCAGGCAGCGGGACCGGCGGGGCCGAGCGGGCGAGCGGAGCGGAGTCCTGCGGGGGCCGTGACCGCAGAAAACCGGACCGCAGGTACCGCTTGGAGGCCGGCAGGGAACCGCAGGGGAGCGGCCGGGAGTTCTGCGGGGCCCCGAGGCGGCAGCGAGGGCACTGTGCGGGACGGTGATGGCGCTGGCGCACTCCGGCCTAGCGCGCGGGAAAGTACGGCCGGGCGGGCACCGGCGCCATTCCCGGCCCTGTGGCGCGCCGGGGAGGCTGTGAGGGCCGCTAGAACCGTAAGGGCCGTGGGCCTGGAGAGGGCGGCGGGCGGCGGCGGGTGAGTCAGGTCCGGGTTCCGGGAGCTCGCAGGGAGCCTGCGCCGCTCGGGGGAGGGAGGCCGGGGCGCTGGGTGAGGGGGGAGCCGCTCCGCACGGCTCGGGGGGGCCTCACGCTCCATCTCGTGGCCCGGGGTGGTGGGTGTGGGGTCGGGGCAGCGCTGCACGTGGCCGCCTGGGCGTGGGGAGGGGGAGCTCGGCCGGTCCGCCTGTGAGCCAGCGAGTTTGGGGTAAAGAACGTCCTACGAGTCTGTGGGCTGCGGAGAACGGGCTGGAATGAAATCATTTCTTCATTAAATTGTTATTTTTCTTTTTTCAATTTAATTTAATTTTGAGTCCCCGCTCAACTGCCGTCGGCGGGGCCGCGGCCCGCGCACCACGTGGTTCCCCACGTGTGAGGCGCTGCCGGAGACCAGAGGGGCGAGGTGTCGCAACTGTATGCTCCGACCACAGGCACGGATGGTGGCCTGCTCTAAATCCAAGTGTGACCTATAAATGGATAGGAAAAACAGCCTGTGCCATCTGCAGATCACGGGCTGTGGCGCGGCCTTTTATTTGAGTTCCTGTCGGGCGTAGTTCTCAAGTAACCGCTGTTAGTCATTTAGGAGCCAGCATTGTCACGACGGTTTATTAATCCTAATAATTCTGATTTCCTGTATGCACTTAATGTGATCCCATTGCCACGCGGCATTGGGGTTTCCTTCTTCAGGGCAGACTTGCCTAGAGAAGCAATCCTGCATCCGTCCTCAAAGCGAAGAGGTTAAATAAGTTCACTAGTGCTGTAAACAGTCCTGGGAGTTACAGGTTTAGCCTGCCATTTAAACTAACTTTCTTAATTTCTGGTCTGAGTGTTAGGTTTAAAGCCTCGCATGTTGCTTGTGGTGCTTAAAATTTCGAAGAGATAGACATAAAAATTAAAAGGGAAGCTGGTAAAATGTGCTTATTTGTTCAATAGGGTTTATCCTTTTCCATGTTAGCTAGCATGGATAGGCAGAAAGTGTTACTGAGTCACTCCTTGATGAACTTTTGTTCTCTTTCTTGTTTGTGTCAACAGAGATAGCTAAGAATTACTTGTCTAAGTGGAGTCATGATGTCCTTTAGTCCTAGTTTCTGTCTCCTCTTGAGTCTTAGTTAATGTTCAGCAGTCCTGGGTCAGCTTGGCTGTGAAGTGTATTGAGGGGTCCCAAATGGAGCAGAGGGATTAGCTTTTCGCTTCGGCTGGTTTCCTTGAATTTTCAAACTAGTTGATTTCAGAACTGGGGTGTTGTTACCTGCTGGTCAGAATACTTAACTTTGTATCTTGTTCTAGTGAGAAGAGGGAGACAGGAGCATCATTAACTCTGCTGTAGGAGGTTTTCAGGTTACAGTGTGAAAATAAACTGCTAAATACAGAGTGACTTTGGTGACAGTCATATGTCCTGTGTTCAAGAATTCTTAAAACATGTTGCCGGGGAAATAAAAACTCACAGATGGTATTTCTTGTAAAATGACTAATGCTTTGACTTTACTTTTGAAACTAAATGCTAAATTACGATTCGCCAGCCTTTCTGACTGTTCAGTGGTCTAGAGGACAGCAGAGTTGTACTTCCTGTCCCATTGGGGTTTCATCATGCTCAGCTCTGGCTTGTCCAGTTCAGGTGTGGTGCTGTGGGTGGGTCACAGCAGCCTGGGAAGGTCCTGCTGATTTCCCAATGCGTGCCTTGCTGAAAGGCTTCGTGTGTGCTGGCTGGAGCAGTGGCTTTTATCTGCTTGTCCTTTGATTGAAGGAGTGAAGTCCTGCTGATCCCGGCTCCAAGTGCTGTCTGTAGGTCAAAAGAAGCACTGAAGTAGATTGAGGAAACCTGCCCCTGTTCTGTTGGGCTGTTGGATCCTAAGGAACTGCTGGTATCCAGAAGAATCCTGAGTAATCTCAGAGGTGAAGTTCAGCTTCCTTTTTACTGTGAAGAGCCAAAGTTGTATTTTAATTTGTTAAAAGAACTTCTTTGGAGGGCATCGAGGCTAAAAGCCATATAAAATGGGGAGTGTTACAGTGGATCTTTGTGGCAGTTTTTTACATCATCAGGTCTAGAGGGGCTACTAAAGCAGAGATGAATATTGCTGAATCTTGTGCATGGGATTAATAGCACCTCTCTTGTTCTAAGAGTCTTGAATATGTTTTAACTGCAGAGCCACAGAAAGAAACAGTCTTCCCCTTCAGAGTATGGGATGGGAAACTTCTTGTGTCAGAGGTGTCTCCCATAACTAGGAGAACCAACAAGAAACTCCCACTTTGAATTTTGGTGCTCAAGTTGCATTCAAGAACTTCAGACATGACCTAGAAAAGTGCTATGGTGGCACAGGGATCTTTGTTATCAGTCCCTGCAGTTTAGCTGTATGGTCATCACACAGAACAAGGTCTAAAATTCATCCTTAGTAATGTTTCGGCTTCCAGCAGCAGTTACAGAGGTCTGTTGGAGGAGTTTAGGTAAATGACTGCCTTCTCCCTTTTCTAGAAAAGTATGGTTTGAGGTGAGAAAGCACAATTAGATCTGAGCTTCTGGACAAGTTTTGGGAGCTAATCCAGCAGGCAGTGCCTTGTGTCTTGCAGAATTTGACCTGTCTCAGAAATGCTAGATGAGGCCGTAGTTGTAATTTGTTTTCCATTACTACTTTTCCTCCCCTGGTGAGGTAAAAATCTGGTTCTGGTATGTAAGAAAGGGAGGGGATGATGACACATGGACAGACAGGACAGGCTGCTTTGTCTAACACATCTGAGCTGTGGAAAACAGTGAGAGCTGTGACTGAAAACTTTCCAAGAAGATTTAGGTAGCTTTCTTGCAGAAGGCTTACTTAAGGTGGCCTTGATCGATAAAGGAACTGCTGGAAATTTGCCTGTGATGACAAAATGGAGGGGTATTAACTAACAGAGAAATGTTTGAACTTGGGTGGTTTTTACCGTGCTCTTTTTTTTCTCTTGGAAGTAACTGAAAACTGTAATGGTGTCCAGAGTGCTTGGAGACTCTCCATTTAAGGACTTCTGAACCAGCCTTGAGCGTGGCTGTTGGCTTTCTCTGAAAACTGAATCCTTACAGTTCACGCTGCTGGGGAATTCTGTCCTGCCTTAGGCTTCTTAGGATGCAGTCAAGTAAACCCAGTGTCAGCTGCAGCCACCTCTCTCTCACTGGTGACCCCATTTGCAGTTCCAGATCCTTTACAGGAAGGATGCAGAAGTTTACCATGGAATACTGGTAAAGAGAAGCTTCAGGCAAACTGTTAGGATGTGTTTAAAGGTATCTGAGGATGGAGCAGCATACTTTATAATCATGTTTAAATGGCAGCTGTAACCTTCCACTGCACTGACCTCACAGGAGGGAAAAGGGGCCTCTGAAGAGAGAGGTTTTTTAAATTAATCTCATCTAGAGGGATCCTTGCACAGACTGGTGTTTGACTTTAGATTTCTGCTTCAGTTTGTGTAATCTTTACCAATTTGCCGTAGAGGAAGCAGAGGAAGAGGAACTTGAGGTTTTCCTTTTGAAGGGGCAGTTAAAAAGGAAAAAACTCTGAATAATGTTTGAAACTCCTCTTCTGACATTGCTTTGGGGGCAGTGAGGAGTGAGCTTTTGTCCCTCATGGAGCTCCTGACCTGGGCTGACAGGGCAGACTAGCTGTAGGCTGCCATTAGTCTTGGTAGAAAATCTTCCCCACTGTGTATCTTAAGTATATATATATATATATATATATTTAAAATTCAGAGACCCCCCATCTTGGCCCTCTTGTGAATGAAAAGCAGCAGCGTCCACTCTGGTGCCTGAGCCCAGTTCCTGCAGTTGGCTGTGCTTGTGTTTTTCCTGTTCTGCAGTGTCAACATGGTTGCTATGAAAACAGGCATCAACAATGGCACAGTGAGTGCCAGCTGCTGCCAGCAGAGCGGGCAGTGCTCAGCCCTGGCTGGCCTCAGAAGGCGTTGGGAATCCTGACCACTGAAATGAAGCAGAGAAGACCGAGTTACATGTGAAATCAAGTGGATCTTTTTAAGTGCTCCAACAGTCAGTTGTTTTAACTTTGTTTAGATGTGTCTACAGTCTTCTTGCAGCCTTTCACTCTAGAATTTCATTTTTAGGGCAAAACCCATCATCTGATCCAGCTGGAAGTTAGGTGTGGGATTACAGAGATGATGTGCTAGAGTTTTTGCCTCTTGTATTTTAAATTCTCAGCCATCCACTGTGATTGGAATAACTGCTTCTGTGTGAAAGACCATCAGAGAGAAGAACTTTTTTCTTTTTAAGGGAGGAGTAGATTAAAAGGTGCAGTAAATTTGTGAAACATTGAGGTACTTTAGAAGTCACTAAATAACAATTTATGTTTAGATGCACACTCTGTATTTAAGAACTGAATGTCAGGATGCTAATTCTGGTTCATTCTGGAGGTCATGTGTTGTTCTACTGCTCCTGTAGTGGCTGTCTTCAAGACTCAGCTTCTGGGATGTTCCCGGGATGCTGGAGCTCTGGGAGGAGGGGTATCAATCTGTAACATAAATGAACTGCAGGTTTGCAGGGATCAGGTAAACTCCCAAACATACCAGATACTGATTCTCCATCTGTTGGGTAAAGAATAATGAATTGGGAGAGTATGTGCGGTATTTAAACTTCAGGAGACTTAATCAAAACAAAGCTTGACGTGCATATTTGTAGACCAGTGTGCTTTGAACTTGTCTTCAAGCACGCTTTTAAAAAGACTCCAGTTTAAATGTGTAACTACCTTGTTTTTTTCTTCCTGGCTCTGGAAGTTTTGTGTGAGAGTCCTGCAGCTGAGGGGAGGTGTGGCAGTGTAAGCACAGTGTGGAACCTGCCCTGTCCACTGGGGGCTGTGGGGGCTGTGCTGACCTCCATTCCCAGTGTGGGCAAAGCAGGGATTGTGCTCTCGGACAGATCTGCCTGTCTGATGCTTCCAGAGCATTCTAAGGATGTTTTTACCAGTTAACCTTCTCCTACGTAGTTGGCAAGTGTCTGCTGACTTTAACATCTTAAAACGTTATCTTTCATGTATACCTGGAGTCAAATATGCATCCTAAACTATAGGTTAATTACAAGTTTTAGTTTTGCTTTTCAGAGTTTAACTGCTGTTTTGGTCATAAAAGACCTAAAATCTTCAAGTGTTGAGCTAAAGGGCTTTTGAATGCTGTAGGTTTAATGCTGCCTGTTCTTACACTTGGCTTCCAGTCAGTGGAGGTAGTAGCTGCCAGGGAGGTTCTTCAAGAGAAAATGTAACAACTACCAGGAGGAAATAAATTGTAGACCTTAAGTAACTGGATTTTTAGTTTAACTCTCAGCAATAAGGAAGAAGGTGCTTTACTGAGAGGGATAATAACATTAAGGCAGCTACTACAGTAGTTAAAGGGATTTCCTTCTTTTTCCCTCTCCCTGAACATTTTGTAAGTTTTTGAAGGAAAAGGTGGCTGCAAAATAATTAAAGGGAAAGTTACACAGCACACTGTTGAAAGCTGTCTTAACTCAAATCAAAGTGGAGGCAAACTTTTATCCTCTACAGTGGTTTCAGTAGTCAAGATCAGATACTGCACAAGAAAGTATTGACTTAGCTGGAAGTCCTGTATGGTTTGCATTGCCTTTGCTGAGGGAAGCCTATAATCTCTTCATTTTAATTAGCCTTTGTTTGGGGGAAGAGAAGGTGCTCAAAAATTGTCTTTCTTGTTCAGACAGGTGAACTGCAGCCATGAGCAGCAACGAGTGCTTCAAGTGTGGCCGTACTGGGCACTGGGCCCGGGAGTGCCCCACTGGGATGGGCCGTGGCCGTGGGATGAGGAGCCGTGGCAGAGGTGAGTGGTGGCTGTGCTGTTCTGTGTGTTTGCACAGCAGATCTCCAGCTGGCTGCTGTGTGTAGTGAGTAAAACGGGCTCTGGCAGACCCGAGTGAAGAAGCTGAGACTCAAATTGATAATAAAAACCAGGGAAATTTGCCTTTACATAGGAGTTAGGCCAGGGGCTCTGGGAGTGAAGCTAGTTTGTCAATTCAGTTTGTGATTGATTCTTAAAAGTATTCTGAACTTAATACTTATGCCTGCTTTTTTCTTTTACCCATTACAAGCAGGCTTCCAGTTCATGTCTTCGTCTCTGCCGGATATCTGTTACCGCTGTGGTGAGTCTGGCCACCTTGCCAAGGACTGTGACCTTCAGGAGGATGGTAAGTATCACTAAATATTCCATCTCTTCAGTGCCCCACAGTGGAGTGCTCTGGCTGAAGAGGAGGGAGGGTGCTGGGATTCCCTGGGAGCAAGCTGTGCGTGTGCCCTGTTCACAGCACGCTGCCCCTCACACTACCAAGGTTTTATAGTCTTGTTTGGTATGTTTTTCTTATTGTGGAAGCCTGCTATAACTGCGGTAGAGGTGGCCACATTGCAAAGGACTGCAAGGAGCCCAAGAGGGAGAGGGAGCAGTGCTGCTACAACTGTGGCAAGCCCGGCCACCTGGCCCGCGACTGTGACCACGCAGACGAGCAGAAGTGCTATTCTTGTGGAGAGTTCGGGCACATTCAAAAAGACTGCACCAAAGTGAAATGCTATAGGTAAGGACTGGCAGGAGGCAGCTGTGAGATGCACCTCGTGGGCTGGATGTGTCTGGTTTTGGTTAGGAGGTACAGTTTGTTTGAACAGTTACCCACTGTTGTTCAAAACTAAGGCTTAGACACTCACTAGCAAGGCAGAGTACAGATTCCGTGGTGTGTGTCTAGATGGCTGCCCAGTGCAGGTGTTCAGTCATTTGAGCTGTACAGAAAGGGTTGTGTCCTCCTGCAGAAGGCAGCAGGAGGTCCTTGGCTGTAGCACAGAGGTAGGTACCCTGTGTCTAATGCCAGAGCTAACAAACCCCAGCTGTACTGCCCAGCTGACTGGCACAGCCAGCCCCTGCAGGAACACACTGAAGATGCTTTGGTTATGGGAACAGTGAATAGAAGTGGGTGTTAAACTGGTTTGAAATGCCATCTTCAGAGTGTTGTCTGGTTTTTGAATGCAGGCATATACCAGAAACAGCATGTTCCTGAGAGCAGTATTCTTCACCCCCACCAACATTGCCTTCTGTGGAGGAAGGAGAGAGAACATGGTGTATTTGAGTTAAAACTAATTATTCTCAAAACAAGGCTAAGCTGCAAGCATAAGCATTGGGAACAGGCAAAACTCAGGACACAATCGTGAAAAACCCCTGCAAACACACAAAGCTGATGTACATGATTCTGGCATACACAGTGATTAATGTGAGTTGATCATTTGGGAGCAGTTCATGGCTCTGCTGAAGACAAACTTGCTTCACGTCAGAATTCTGGAACAGAAGCCTTGAATGTTGAACTAGCATTGCATGAAACTGAAGTAGACAATGTCTTGGACAGAGTAGGATTGCTCCTGTGAGTGTTGTGGCTGTTCTGATACTACCTTTGCTTTTGCAGGTGTGGTGAAACTGGCCATGTAGCCATCAACTGCAGCAAGACCAGCGAAGTCAACTGCTACCGCTGCGGCGAGTCAGGGCACCTTGCACGGGAATGCACAATTGAAGCTACAGCCTAATTATTTTCCTTTGTCGCCCCTCCTTTTTCTGATTGATGGTTGTATTATTTTTCTCTGAATCCTCTTCACTGGCCAAAGGTTGGCAGATAGAGGCTACTCCCAGGCCAGTGAGCTTTACTTGCCGTGTAAAAGGAGGAAAGGGGTGGAAAAATCAACTTTCTGCATTTAACTACAAAAATGTTTATGTTTAGTTTGGTAGAGGTGTTATGTATAATGCTTTGTTAAAGAACCCCCTTTCCGTGCCACTGGTGAATAGGGATTGATGAGTGGGAAGAGTTGAGTCAGACCAGCAAAAACCCTCTCTGGGTTACAGGGGAAGTGATCCTATGCAGGAGGAAAGAAATTCTGGAAGTGTCTAAACTTCCTCATAACTTTTATTTTATTACAATGGCCTTGGATTGTCTGACCTCAGTAGCTGTTAACACCAAGTGATATCTGCATCAGGCCCTACCTAGAGCATATAGCTGAGTGGGAGTAAACAAACAAGATGCACATGCCTGTTAATGGCCATGAGAGAGAGAGAGAGAAATCTGAAATAAATCTTAAAGTAACAGTAATTCAGTCAGTGAATGTTGATGTTGGAGATACAGAACGCAATGGAAAGCTTTTGAATAAATATCTCAAAGTCAATCTGAAACCCAGACATCAGTGCTCATAGCATAAACAATTTGGAGCTATTCAGGAGTTGCAAATAAATGAATTTTCACAGAAATCAAGATGTTATTTTTGTATACTATATCACTTAGACAACTGAGTTTCATTTGCTTGTAATCGGTTTTTAAAGTAAGATGGTAAGAGCAATTGAAGTCCTAGAACATAGAAAATGTAATTTTAAACTATCAATAAAGCTGGAGGAGGAAGGGGAGTTTGGCTAAAGTTCCTTTTGTTTATTTTTGGTTTTCCTGTACACAGTGCAAAACAACATATTAAAAGGGGTATGTGGAGGTTCAGCTTTGCCTTTTCTTTTGTATTGTCTCACCCTAAGGTCCTGTCTGCACGTGTTCATGGGAGTGGGCTCTGGGTGGGGGGCTGGTCACATCTGTGCTGGTGCATTCAAGCATGGAGAAGCCACAAGAGGCGGAGGTTACTGGAAGTGCAGGGAGTTCTAAACTCTGAGTAGGTCAGTTCTGTCTGGTGGTATTTGAGCTTTCACAGTGGCACTAAGAACTCAAAGCATCTGCACTTGCCCTGTCTCTTGGTGGTTGTGCTGTGTTGGCTCACTGAGGGTCAGTGACCAGCTGAGAAAGGAGCTGACAAACAGTGGATCTTCACATCCACTCGGTGAATAAAGTCTTACTGTGCAGACGCTTTTGGCTGACCAATGCTTCAGCCTAAGGCAGGACTGGAGAGGGGATGTCCTAACATCTGATGTGAACATTGGGCTGTGCCTGGAGTGCCTCTGAGCTGCTGGCTGTGCTCAGGCTCTGGCAGGTGCTGTGGAATCTGCAGTTAGGGGCAGGGATGGTATGCTAAACTCAGCTTCTATTTGAATGGTCACTAAAGGGTTTCCTTTCCAGTCCCAAAGGCTGTGTGAGCTGCAAGCAGTGAGGAATGGGCTGTGATGAATGTCCCTGCAGGGAGAAGGACCAGGCTGGCAGTCTGCAGCTGTGCTGGAGACAACTGAGTTGGCACTGGCACTTGTGTGTCTGTTACCATTACCACTTACTGTCAGGGTAATATTCCTCTCAATTTTGGAAGCAAGGGTGATGAAATGTGTGGGTTCTTCTGGGCAGATACACAGCACATGGTGGTTCAGCCTGGTGTAGGTTGGGACAAACTAAGTCTTTGCACACAATTGTCTTAGTTAAACAGCAGTAAAGTTTGGACCCCTCTGATTACAAAGACCTGGAAGTCTTTGGGACTTAAATGACAGCTATGAAGTGGTGGTGTCCTCTAAAACTCTGTATTTTTATACAAAGAAAATGAGATTTAAAAGCTGAGGAACACAAACCAGGCTGTAAGTTCCAGAAGGAGAAAAGTACTTCAAAATGAGATGTCTCTTCCTTGGTCATTTTTCTGTGAGAACACTGGTGCTGCTGTTCATAGTCAGTTTTTCCCAAGAATTGGAACTGGACAAGCAAGTGGTCATTTCATACACTGAGGGACATGGGAAAGATCAATTCTTCAGACGTTTCACGTTGATGTTTTTCACTGATACTGAGGTTAACTCCTCATTCATTATGGCAAACTCACGAAGTGGTTACAGGGAGGAACTGTCCATGGGGAAATGAGTGACAGGACAAGGGGGAATGGGTACAAACTGAAAGAGGAAAATTATATCAGGTATTAGAAGGAACTTCTTTGCGTGTGAGGGTGGGCAGGCCCTGGTACGGGGTGTCTACAGAAGCCCCTGGATCCGTGGATTGGACGGGGTTTGGAGCAGCCCGGGGCAGCGGCGGTGTCCGTGCCGCGGCAGGGGTGGCACCGCCGGGTCCCCAAGGTCCCCTCGCACCCAGACCCCGCCAGCCCAGCAGCGCGCATGCGCCGCGCGGGGTCACCCAGCCCTGCGCGGGCGGGGCGCGCAGGCGCGCTGGGGAGCGGGGCCGGGTTCAGTTCCGGGGGAGCGGAGCTGCGGCGTGTGGAGCGCATTCGGCGGGACTGAGGGGCTGAGTGGCACGGCGGGACCATGGTGAGTGAGGGGCTGAGGGGCACGGCGGGACCATGGTGAGTGAGGGGCTGAGGGGCTGAGGGGCACGGCGGGACCATGGTGAGTGAGGGGCTGAGGGGCTGAGGGGCACGGCGGGACCATGGTGAGTGAGGGGCTGAGGGGCACGGCGGGACCATGGTGAGTGAGGGACTGAGGGGTATGGTGGCACTTCTTGTCCCCTGGTGCCACTGCCCAGCAAGGGGCTCAGAGGGGACTGGCCACAGGCCGGCACCGCTGGAGGCGGGGGAGCATGGCAGGTGACCGAAGCCGCTCTGTTTGTGTCTTGCAGGCTCGCAACGCAGAGAAGGCCATGTGAGTGCGGCGGGGACACTGCAGTGCGGGCTCGCTCGAGTCCTGGGTCACCTCAGCTGAGGCTGGATCTGGTCTGGCACATCCGTGGTTGCTGGCCCTGACTGACTGACCCGTAGAACTTGCTGTTCAGCCTGTTTTAAAGCACCGGCAGTGTAGTGATGCTTTTGGGTACTCAGCTGTACATGTGCTGGCCCAGAGGCAGTGGGAGTTGGAGGGCACCTGCACACATATACCTGATGATCTGGAGCACCTGTAGCTGTGCTGGGTGGTTCTGTGCAGGGGTGACCTTGCAGCAGTGTACTTGTCTCCCTGCAGGCTGGGGGATAAGTACACTGAAAGGTGTTGTAAGGGACCCTTGTTTTCGTTCACATTTTGGGAATAGAGATGCCAGGCCAGATAGGAAGAATCAGTCAGCATTGCTTTACTTGAGAAATGAACCACTGAGGAGTTCTAATGTTGAGAAGTTGTTAGCTGGAAGAGCTGGAGGTGGTCAGTGAATGTGTTTAGGTGTTTGTTTTCTACAGACTGTAATTAAGTCCATAATCAACATCCAGAGCAAAACTTATTCCTGTTGGAATGTGGATTTGCAAAAGTAAATCTGCTTTCTTCTCTTCAGGACGGCCTTGGCACGATTTCGGCAAGCCCAGCTTGAGGAAGGAAAAGTCAAGGTGAGATATAAAAGCCCTGGAGCTTGGTAGCTCAAGTCAAGGGAGGAAGGTTGGCCTTGTTCAGAGCCCAGGTGTCTGGTGCTTGACTCCAGTTAGAAGGAAAATATTTCAACTGATTCGATTTCACACTCATACAGCCAGGAAAATTCTCCACTACAGTTTCTCCAAACCTTTTTTACTTTTCTGTTTCATATTGCATATTATGCAGAGGAAAGGGGTTTAATACCTTTTAATAAAAGGTGGAGCTTTTAGTAAAAAGGTAGAGCCTTTTAACAAAAGGTAAAGCTGTGGGGAAGGGGACGAAATAACTGCACACAAAACCCTAGAAGCAAGATGATGCATTAGTTTGTGTAAGCAAGCCAATGGAATGTGAAGAAGGTTGAGAGGAAGGTACTGTGTATAAACTGGAAAAAATTACATTATTTAGTAGTAGCAGTTGAGACAAACTTAAGGAGGTGGTGTGTGCTGAAAATGGTGAAACTGTCCTGAATGGAATGTTTGTTGTACTGGAGAGGATTATGGGGTGTTTTGTAAAAAAAAAAAAATACAAGTGAGAGATTTTGGTTTGGATAAAGTGGAATTAAGTAGGTTTTTATAGTCTGTGATAGCTTAATTTATCAGGGTTGTAGATCATTATATTTTTCCCCTTCCTAAAAGTCCATGGGAGCAGAAGGCCCTGGAGCTTGGTAGCATAATTTGGCATTAATGGGGCAGTAAAGCCTGTGTGCAGTACTCAGCTGAATTTGATGTGTGTGGTTTTCTGTCTGACAGGAGCGAAGGCCTTTCCTTGCATCAGAGTGTAATGAGCTGCCCAAAGCTGAGAAATGGAGAAGACAGGTAATGCCATCCTGTGGATTTTCTAATTCTGTAGGAGGTAGACCTTTACACTTCCTGTTTACAGTCCGCTTACAAGGGGTTTTCCACACTTGTCAATACCCTGACAGTTAAATCACAGAACGTTTTCTAAGATTTCTAAGAAAGCTCAGTGTTCAGAGTAGCTCCTACCATGTCAGGTTGTCCAGCTGAGTCTTTAACATCTTCAGGGATTTAGAGTCCAGTTTTTTTGAGGCTGCTGTTCCAGCGTTTGGTTATCTTCCTAATGATTTCTTTCCCCTTAAATTTAATCAGAATTTCTCCAGTTTCAACTTGTGTTTTATTGCTACTTGTCCTATTGCAATGCACTTCTCAAACAATCTGGCTCTGTCTTCTCTGTTCCCTCCACTGATTTAGAAATGAATTTGTGTTCTTATTTGACTAGATCATTGGGGAGATTTCCAAGAAAGTGGCACAGATCCAAAATGGTAAGATTTTTCTAACTGTGTTTTATTTTTTGAATATCCAGCCATAAGCAGCTGCAGTAAAAATCCCATTTCATGTGAACTATGCTGTTTCCATTGCATATATTCTGAAATTCCCCTGGTGTTTCTGTGAGCTGCCTGATTTGTTGGTTTTCTCCTCTCTAACAGCTGGATTGGGTGAATTCAGAATTCGGGACCTGAATGATGAAATAAACAAACTTCTGAGGGAGAAAGGACACTGGGAATACAGAATAAAGGAGCTGGGAGGACCTGATTATGCTGTAAGTGTGGATTGTATTGTGTTACATGATTGTTCTGCTTACAAGTGAAGTGACTGCTGAGAAAAATATGGAACATTTAGTTACCCGTGGATGGCTTGGCTAGTGTTATTTTTATTCAGCCCCTAAAATGTTTGGCTGTGTTAGAAGAAAGTTTTAAACTATTAACTCTGTTTATTTTCCAGAGGATTGGCCCGAAAATGTTAGATCACGAAGGAAAAGAAGTTCCAGGAAACAGAGGCTACAAATACTTTGGGGCTGCAAAGGACTTGCCAGGAGTGAGAGAGCTTTTTGAAAAGGAACGTAAGTAAAGACCAGCTCTTCCCAGACATGCATCTGTGTAGTAGAATATCTTGAAATGAATAGTAGAATATCTTAAAATGCTGTTGTAGTTTGTGGGGAGTGCTGGTAACAGCATTTCTGCATGTCTTAAGTCAGCTCAGTGACACACTGAGCACAGGTAATTAATTAAATGCTAAGAGTACCTTTGGCTGTTTGCAATTAAGGAAATACAGAAAGGAGTAAACTGGTTTCTCCTGGGGATTCCAAATGATAAGGACTGATGTCCTATAGAAACTTCTCAGCATAGCAGGCAAACTTGATTGAGAAGTTGTAAATTGTACTCAGAGTTCAGGACTAGAAAAAAATGAAGAAAAAGGGGAAGTTGGTTGAACATAATTTTAGAAACAGGAATGAGTTTTCATAATGAAAAACTGGATGTAAAGGGATGAAACTTTGTCATGGAATGAGTGGGAATTGGTTGGGCCTGAAAGTGAAGCAAAGACAAACTATGGGAAGTACTCCAGGATGTGGGGGAAGCATTGGGTCATGTACTGGAACTGATTAGTGCAGGCCAGAGGGTGACACCAGTGCTGGCAGCAGCTCCATGGTGCTGGGTGTTGGCTGGTGCGAGGCAGCTGTGAGTGCTGTGAGGTTGGGGACATGCTGGGGCCCTCAGCAGGTGATGGAGGTGCCCTGTGGGTGACAGTGGTGTTCTTGCAGCCCTGCCACCCCCACGGAAGACTCGGGCTGAGCTTATGAAGGACATCGACGCCGAGTACTATGGCTATAGGGATGAAGATGATGGGATTCTGGAGCCCCTGGAGCAGGAACATGAGAAGAAAGGTATGTGAGATTCCAAACCTGCACAGAGCAGCCCAGGAAGGGCTGATGATGGACTCTGAAGTTAAGGCACCTTTTTTTTCTGATGTAGAAGATTTAGGCAAGAAGTTTAAGTTCATTGGAAAAGCTCTGGCAATAAGACCATGCTGCTCTGACTGGCTCTCAGCCACACTTGCCATTTTCCTTTGCTCCCCAGTTATAGCAGAAGCAGTGGAAAAATGGAAGATGGAGAGGGAAGCACGACTTGCAAGAGGTGAGGAGGAGGAGGAAGAAAACATCTATGCTGTGCACGAGGAAGAGGTAGGGGATGGCTCAGGTGACGTGACTTTCCATGTGTCTTCTGTGCTCCCTTTTTGGACATGGTGTGACTCTGCCAAGGACTCTGCTGCTGTCCTGCCCCTCCCCACCTGACCCATTACACAGTTTAGTAAGAATCAGTAGTAGGGGAGTGATCATTGCCCAAGTTTAGGGAGTACTAGAGGCTGGCAGGTGAGGACAGACCTTTCACTGGAGTGGGAATCACCTTGCTGGGATATAAGTGGCCCTGTTTTTGTCAGGTGGTGTGTTGGTAGCACTGCTCAGTCTGGCTCCTGAGTACAACCTGCCTCAGTAACAGCACAAGCAGCTTTGGGGACAGGATAATGTCACACTGCCACTGTGTGAAAACCCAAGTGGTGCAGGGCCTTGTTTACACTAGAATCAGGATGCAGCAGGGCTGTGCTGGTGCTGCTGTCACTGCTGTGACTTGGCTCTTGTTTATTTTCCCTGCTCCCTGTGAGATCTGGAGAAGGGTACTGGAAACAGGTTCTCATTTCTTAGTCTGTATCTAAGTGGGTTAAGCACAAGGATAAAAAGGAGGAATCCATCAGGTGGTTCTGGTGGCACCTCCAGTACATGTTTTATTTGTGTTATGCTGTGGTTCATGAGCTCAGCTCTTAGGTGTGGGACCAAAGCAGTACAGAGCTGTGCAGGGAAGTGGTACCTATATTTTTAAAGCACTTGCTGTTTTCTTGCTTAGCTGGTTCCTCTTCTGTTCACAGCTTTTGTGTGGCAGCCAGTGTTACGGAAGGGGAGGTGTCTTGGCTTGCAGTGCAAAATGTAACCAGAAGTGTGTAGGGGGGGTGGTAAAGGAGTAACGCTCTGTAAATGGGCCAGCTGTTAAAGCCAGCTGGGGCAGTTTTCTTTATCTCTTCCAAGGCCCATCCTCAGTCCAGGGAGAGATTTTATGCCAATGGGCCATTGAGTCTCACTGTATGACTGATAAAATTCCATCTTCCCATTGGGAGATGCTCCACCCAAAAAGAAGAACTAAGCATTTATTTAGATAAAAATCTGAACTGTAAAACACCAAGCTAACCTTTTCCACTAAATTCTCATAATACCAAGCTCATCTATCACCACTAAACCTTCAAAAAAACCTGACACCTTTCTACAAAATCATTGCTTCAACAAAACCACATCTGTCACTCCAAAAGGACTGCAGCCACCATTTAATCAAACTGCTGCCAACACCTCTACCAACAAAGTGTCAAATTATATTCTAACTCTGTCAGTAGGGTTTTTTTTATTATTACTGCATTTTAATCTTAATTTTCCTAATAAAAAACTGTTATTCCTGTCCCCATAAATTTGCCTAAAAGCCCCTTAATTTCAAAATTGGAATAATTCAGAGGAAGGAGGTTTACATTCTTCATTCCAAGGGAGGCTCTTGCCTTCCTTAACAAACACGTATCGTTCAAACCAAGACAGGAGGAAATACAGCTTTACATTCATGCCCATGCCACAGCAGAGCAAAGGCCATATGAGAAACGGAAGCAGTAGTTCTGAAAATAACAAGGAGCAGGATCTGTATGTGATCCTTGTGTTCCTTTGGTGCTGGGTCCTCTTCACTCATTCCTGTGTTTGTAGTGTTGACCATGCTTTGTTCTTCTGGCAAAGCAAGTGAAAAAGCCTTTTTTTATGACCTCTATAGAAAATAACCTTGATGTGATTTTTTCACTTTTTAGTCTGATGAGGAAGGTGGCAAGGAGAGAGAAGGTGAAGATGGCCAACAGAAATTTATTGCACATGTTCCAGTGCCAACTCAACAGGAGGTAAGGCATAACAGCACTCAGCTGCAGAGATGCCCACTGATTTTTGCAAGACATGTCTTAATTTACATCCCGTCATCAGTAAAAGTGTCCTAAATTTGTGATTTCTGTGACTTGACTCTGCAGCTGTTTAATCCTCTTGCAAATGCTATGACCCTTTTCACCTTAGAATTTCCACAACCTTCCTAAGTATTCCATAAATTGGGAAGTATTGTGGTATAGCTGAGCATCTGAGGTTTCAGCATCTCAGCTGAGCTGAATCCACCCTGTTTTTATCTCTGCAGATTGAGGAAGCTCTTGTACGAAGAAAGAAGATGGAACTGCTCCGAAAGTATGCCAGTGAAACCCTCCTGGCACAGAGTGAGGAGGCAAAGACACTTTTGGGATTGTAGCATTGCACCAGTGTCCTGGTTTGTGTGTAATCCCTCTGAAAGCAACAGTTTCCTAAGTTCTGGTAGCAGTGGGGTTTAGCTCTGAAAGTTCCTTTGGATGTGGAGCAAACTGCTGGAATTACAGTGTGGTGTGCATCATTCTGGTTTCTCCACTGGGATGGCTTGTAGTCCAGTGCTGGAAAAGGTCAGACCTTGGTGAACTTGTCTCTGTATCTGTGTCTTCAATGCATTCAATTTGGGAAAGGGTCTGTGCAGCAGGGCCTCTTACAGATAGAACCACACCCAAAATCCTGGAAGGACACCCATGGTGTTCCTGCCATCCTGTCTGCTCTGTCCTGACTCTAGTATGCTCATCTCGTGCTGGATTTTGTTGAGCTGAGAAGTAACTTACACTGTCACACCTGATTAGTTTACCAGAGTAACATAGAACTTGTCTGAGGTGCCTTGAAGGCAGATCTAATGAGTGACTTCAGAGGAGATTAGATTCTTTCTAAAACATGTGCAGTGTGTAAAACCTGCTTACCCTCTTTTTGTTTTTGTAACTGTGCCTGGATGATTTGCTTACATGCTGGATATTCCAGCAGCTACTGTAAAAAACTTTGCAATACCTTGTTCAAATATTTTTATTAAAACATATTTAAAACCTGAATTAGGTCAAAGGATTGTGATGATTCCCTAATGGTAGCCAAAGATTGGGATCATAGGCAGCTGTCCCTATAGGGATTTGAAGCTCTGCATCCCCTACTCTCTTGGCTCAGGAATCCTGGGACAAGAGGCAAGTGTCTTATGGATGACTAATGATGTTGTACAGGTCTGAGTGAATGGCATTTGAAACTGGTTATCTGCAGCCATGGAGTGTTTCTGTCTAAGGAACAGAGTATTTAACGGCCAAGTCTGGGACCATTCAGCATTTCTGGATGCTCTTAGTATGTATCTATTACAATCTATTGTGAATAATCCACTCCAGAGCAATCAAAGCTCTGAATTATAGATAGGCTTTGTGTTACTTGATGCAAGTGATCAAACAAACAAAAAAAAAAAATTGGAAAATGTGGAAAGCACAGCTGGCCAAATTAAAACCTTAAACACCCCCAAACCCAAACAGAATAAATCAAAAGCTCAATTATTGGTAGTAACCAGACAACTAACATCACACATTCTTCTCTCTTTTGTCAGCAGTGCGGCTTTCTCTGCTTTGTAAAAAAGCAGCAAGCTGTGTCTCTGGCTTGCAGTAATTTGTTGTAGATTTGCTAGACTAAATGCTGGAGATAACCAAACCAGGTTTAAGGGGGGGAAAACCAGCTAATTTTTATGGTGTGATACAGTCTGAGGGCTAGGTAATACCAATGGTAGATCCCTTCTGTCACTGTATGAATCTGTAAGATAAAGGAAGACACAGAGGTAAAGGCAGATCGGAGACAGAGTGATGATAACAGAAATACAAAAGAAGAATAAATTGAAAGAATGAGAAAAAACCAGCAGGATTGTAATTACATTCATGTTCAAAGGAGTATGACCGACAACATCCTGATGTAAAAGGCAACTTTATAAGACAGGGCTGATCTCTGCCAACCAACACAGAAAAGGAATAAATGCACAAAAATGCAGTGTGTAACTGCAAGGCAAACTGGCTGCTGCCTGGCCCTGCTGTGCCAAATCCTCTCTGTGTAGCTCTGAAGCATTTTTGAGCTGAGTGCTCTTGGCTGTGTCTGAGGGAACAAATTGCAGAGTAATTATTTGCCACAGTGGCCTATAGCAAAATGCCTGCATCCTGCCAAGCTGTGGAATTGCTGGTGGAGTCAGGGTGGAGAAGCTGCTGTGGCCACAGCCAGGAAACTGATCCTGTTTGTCCTGGAGAACGGAGCAGTGGGTAGGCTCTGCCTCAGCTCTGAGTGCCCAGCTGTGCTGGGATGTGTGTGTGGTGCCAGGCTTATGGCTCATACCCTCTCTGGGATGCCTCAGCACTGAACACATCCAGGTTATAAGACAAGTACTTTATGTATTTTACATGTCTGCTTCAGAGTTCTGACCTGTGTGTGATCCTGGCTTGAGCACCAAGGGGATAAACTCTGTTAATTGTTCTGTCTGCTCCATCGATGTGGGCCTGCTTTTGTCTCTTAGAAATGCATTTATGTGTTTCATTTAATGCCAGCCATGTCAGTGGTGCAGATTGAAACCCACCTTCCTCGTTCTGTGTCCTGGAGAGCGCAGTGCAGTCGCTGAAGGATCAGTTTCTCCTCATGGTCAGAGGGGTGGTGAGGAATATTTGTTGGCACCACTAGGAAATAAGTGGATTTACCTAATCTGCATTAGCAGATGAGCAAGATAAACAGAAACAGCTTTGCAGAGTATCCATTAGCTAATGACATTTTGTGCTGCTTGTCTCACTTTCAAGTCTAGCTGCAGGGGTGCAGAGCTGAGGCACTGGTGTTTATGCATGATAGGCTTTTCCCAAAAAATGAATCACAGACTGGGCCAGGCTGGAAGGGACCAGCATGGGACATCTGCTCCAGCCTTCCTGCCCCGGTCGGGCCATCCCAGAGCACAGGGTACAGGATTTGTCCAGGCAGGTCTGGTAGCTCCAGTGAGACAACTCCACACCCTCTCTGGACAATCTGTTCCAGTGCTGTCATTGCACAGGGAAGAAGTTCTTCCTGGGCAACAGTTCCTGCCCGTTCCTCGTGTCCAAATGGTTGGAGCAGAGCCTGCTCCATCCTCTTGGCTCTGCTCTCAGGCCGGACATTGCCCGCTCCCTCAGCCTTCTAAGAGAGATGCTCCAGTCCCTTCATCCCGTGGCCGGGCAGAACCAGACAGAATGTTTCTTCTGCTCTGTTACTAAGTTAAAAAGCAGTTATCTCCCCTGTCGGAATGTGGTACTGACTGCTCTTCGCGCTGCTGCCAGCTCCGGTGCGCCGGAGGGGCCGATCCCCGGGGTCTGAAGGTCCGGTAGGGCGCTCTCCGCTGGCCCGGGGCTGACGTTGGCCCGTGACGCGTGTGACGCTGCCCGGTGAGCTCACGCCGGCCCGGGCGGGGCGGATGCCGGTCCCGCACTCGGCTCGCCATGCGCCGGGCGCTGCCGCCGCTCCGCGCCCTGCTCGGGGCCGCCCGGCCGGCGCGGCTGCCGGCACCCTGGGGGATGTGCGGCCCCTCGGCCGAGCGGAGCGGGCACAGCGCGGTGAGCGGGGCCGGGCCCGGGGCGGGCGGGCCGGGGCGCAGCGAAAGCGAAACGGGCGCGGGGCGCGGCGGAGTGCGGCCGGGCCACCTGCCCTACCCGGGGATGCCCGGGGGCATCCTCGCTTCCCCGGGACGCCGGACGGATTTCCCGGGCACTGCCGGCCGGAACTCCTCTCCTGGGGCTGCGTGTGCTCCTGGTCTTATAGAGAGAACGAGGGAAACTCGTTCCGACCGCTGCCGGCTACGTCCGCCCCTTTAGTTGTGCAGCGCGGCACAGCGCTCCTGTCATCAACAGTTTCTTTAGGGTTGAAAGGGAAGCAAAGCTGTTGACATCATTATCTCTATCTGTCTATCATTATATCTATCATATATACATATTCAGTTCTTTCCTTGGTGCTTTTTTCCCCCGGTAATACTTTCTTTTTCTTTCTACTAGTGTTACTCACTGTAAAAGTCTCATTTGTAATCTGTTATCTATATATCTCTTATTTATATGTCGCAAAATTAACGTAAAGAATCGCATCCTCTACAAAATTATTCTAAGTTTCAGCAATTTCACGTACTCATTCACAAAGCCTGGGACGTCTGCTATACATCTATTAGCAAGCCTTTAGCAGCATCTCTGCAGCAGTTGGATTATTTCTGACATAGCTTTCCTGAAATGGGTGTAGGGTTTGTGGAGACAAGGACTCCAGGGGTTTTGTTCATTAAATTAAAAAGGTGATGATTCTACAGATGAGAGAGGAGAGGGCTTCAGGCGGAGTTCTTACATGGAAAGAAAAAACCCAGCCTAATTTAAATGAATGTAATGCAATATGTGTACCGTGTTGATGTTATTAGCTCGGGCTGTGTAGGGGAGCGGATTTTCGCTGTCATCCAAGCTGCATCCCCATTCCCAGCGGTGCCTGTCCCTGTGTTGTGCCCGGCTGCAGGAAAAATGTGGTAGATGAATAATAGATGTGGAATAAAGTGCTGCTTGAGTAGGCAAAGTGCTCTTCTCCTCCTGCACAGGAGTCATGGTGGCTGTGGGTGCATGCCCTGAGACAGTTCCAGTAGCCAAGGCTGTCCCACTGTTATAAATTACATCCATCAAGATAATCAATTCATTTATTAGATATAAGGCAAATTAAAAAAAGCCAGCAAACAGGCCTGGGTGTACCAGGGAGTCACTGCTCTACCAATAGCACACACCTTGGTGCAGCCGTTCTCTTTATTTATTTAGTTTCTAGTTTCTATTTCCTCAGAGCCCCCTCCTCTTTCATTTCTCCATCTTTATGTGACATCCTTGTTTTTGTGTGGCTGCGCCTGCTCTGTTGGTTCCTAGGGGGTCGACTGTCTTTTTTCAGGAGGAAGGCTCCTTTTCCTCTTCAGTGTCTTTTTTCTGACCTCTATTTTACACATGTGTATAAGTTTAATCTTACATAAACGATTTCCTGGCTATACATTTCGCAAGAGCTGCTGTGTCCTGTGATACATTTTTTGCAAGCAGCTTATAATGATTTTGCTTCATGCACAATTTTAGTCATATTGTTCACAAAAGCAATTATAATTTGCACTATGCCTACAAAAATGATTACAATTTACAATAATTTGTAAAAGCAAGTACATAGTAGCTGAAGCCCACTGTTTCGTGGCAAATCATAATATCTGATAACTTTGTCAACTCAACGGCTAAAACATCCAAATTAACAAATAAACCCAAAGATGCTAATGCATAATGATGCTGTGAGGCCTACAAAATATGTTTTATGATTGGATAACTAGAAATATCCTGTTATTCTGGTTCCATGCCTTATTTGGCTCTCCTCCTTTTGTTTGTTAAAGGTTAAAAGTTATTTTTATACCAGTCCCATGCAATAGATCTGTATTGACACGAATCACACTGACATATCTCATACCACCTCCGTGGCTGCAGTCCTTTCTGTGCCTGTTCCCCCCCATCACGCTCAGCCTCGGCCTTTAACCTCTCCCTTTTCATCACTGATTATAAAATCCAAGGTTCCTGGTTTCTGGCTTAGGCTTGGGAGAGAAGTGATGATAGATTTTGTATATTTGAGGTATATTTTGGTAACTCGAGCAGCACCTTTGTGTAAGGAGGTGCTGACTTCCCCAATTAGTCTGCCCTGTGTGAATCTAGGACTGAAGCCATGTGTAGGAGCCCAGCAGTCACTTGACTTTAATCAAACTCCTGTGGAACAGGACAGTTTTACTGCATAAACACCTTGTAAGGGAGGAGCCAAGTACAATACTTGTGTCCAGGACCTGCCTACTGCTGAAAAATTTAGTTTTGTATATTTTGTTAGTATTCTGTGGGGGTCAAGCCATTAAAGTGTGACTCACTGGCATAGCAGCAAGTATTCTGTACCTCTTGCTATCAGTTTAAGTTATTTTTCCCCTATCTTCTGAAATAGTCTGGAACTATTTGTAAGGCAAAATAGCTCTCATGAGTCTGTAAGCATAAAGGAGAGGCAGTTCTGGTGCTCTTTGTGTGAACATGTATTTAGCATGAGGATGTGTCTATAAGGCTCTTTAAGATGTGCAGAGTTATAGATCCCCTGCTCTCACTGGAGGTGTCTGTTCTCAGGGGACTGTAGCTGCTGTAAACTCTATTAAATACGTGTATGGGCAGGCATAATTAGTGTACCCTTTGATTTCATCCCTCCTTCCAGCTCAGCGTGCTGCCATCCTTTGGATTTCTCTTTGACATCGATGGGGTGCTGGTGCGAGGGAAGACCCTCATTCCTGCTGCCAGAACAGCCTTTCGAAAGCTGGTCAATGCTCAGGGACAGTTCCTGGTGCCTGTGGTCTTTGTCACCAACGCCGGGAACTGCCTGCGCCAGAAAAAAGCTGACCAGTTGTCTCACCTGCTGGGGGTTCCAGTGAGTCACTTAAATCCCATTTATTTCATTATCATGTTGAACGTGTCAGATGTGTTATCTTCCATTAAATGCTTCTCAGTTAATCAGGTCTGCTTTTCCCTTAAGCCCCCTGACATGCCTTGCTGAAAGTTAAAAATGCTACCAGAGCTAATGGCTTTTCCACTGGTAAAGGCACTGATTTTTCCAACAATAAAGCTAAAGGTAATTCTTTGCAAAGGTGATAAGTAGTGATTCACAGGAGCATCTTTCCAGGATAATAGTCTTACTGCTTACTACCTGTCCTGTTGACGGGGTGGGGATATGTAAAATAAAAGAAGGTAATAATCTGGTAGAATTAAATCAGAGCTGCAGTTTAGCAAAGGGCCTACAACTGGAACCTGTTCTGATTCTCCTTCCCTGTTTGCTTCCAAATTAATTTGGTGATTTTATAAAACCAGGAGAGAAAGGCTTGTTCATATTGAATCAGGCTGGAAGCTGAGAGGGGTATGTGTGATAACTTGTCAGTAAGGTATTTTTTTCTGGCATATTATCAATATATCATTTGTGAAGAGAGAAGATGCTAATTGTTTTGTAATTCCTGGAATCTGTCACATCTGTTAGTTGAATCTTTGTTTAAACAACTTCTCTGAAAACCAACAGACTCCTTTTGTTTTTAAATCCCAAACAGATTTCACAAGATCAGGTGATGATGTCACACAGTCCTCTGCGGATGTTCAAGCATTATCATGAAAAATGTGTTCTGGTATCTGGACAAGGACCACTTCTTGATATTGCTCAAGAGTATCTTTTAAAAAAACTGTTTACAAAAACAGCAACTTTCTGTCAAAGTGCTTTCCTTAATCAGGTTCAGGGGATCCTATGGATGAAGTGAAAATCAAATATTTCAACCCTACAAATGCAGTAATAAATAGTAAGGATAGTTCCTATTATGATGTCAAATTTAAGTTTTGAATATGGTTTTACACTAAGTGCCCAAAGAACTTGAATTATATTGATATTGTGGTGGTATCAAAGTTTCAAACTGTAGTTTAATAACTTTAACTTTTGCATATGCTTTGCTCAGGTCTCTATTAAGTGCCTTCTGCATTTCTTCTTTCAGCAGGATTTTCATTAAAGTTGGTGTAAATCATAAGTTGCAAAAATATATATGCAACTTTTAAGCATAAGCTCTATTTGAAATACAAAACTGAGGGAAAAGTATTGAAGAACATTCCAGATAATGGTCAAAATTCATTAGGCTTAGCTAAGAGAGAAGCATATGAGAAGACTGAAAACAAAATAGAAGAACTTTGGTCTCTCATTTATCAGCAGTGGGGTGATCATCTTTTTGTCTCACAGAAGGAAAAGTCTGTCTTTGATGTTGCTTTTATTCCTAACTAATTTGTAAATTGAAAACCTTTAAATGGTTAAAGTGGAATTAGCAGTTGGAAAAGCTTTCCCTGTGAGCAGCTGTGTGTCCTTAGCTGGTGTGTCCCAGCCTTGGTTTCTGCCAGCCCATCACCATTGACACCCTGCGGGAGAAACGCCCTCTGCTCGATGCAGTTGACCATGACAGAAGACCCAACGTCCTGGTGAGTGGAGGTTTTTGTTTTAAACCTCTCTGTTTGCCCACTGCATGATATCCTATAACAGGGGTCAATATTTGACTACCAAGGTAATGCTGTTGTTCTTACATTGTATTTTGACTTTTCTGCTTCCTCATTTGTTTTATTGCAGCATTCTCAAGAACAACTCTTTTCTCTCAGTAGTAATTCTTTAACCCAGCCTTTGATTTTGTAACCTACTGTTGTGGGAAAACTCATAATCTAATACAGATACCTAATGCAAAATCTGTCTTGGAAAGCTGATTAGCTTCCTCAGAAAGTGTGGAAGATAACATATATTTTCCCTGAATATATGACTGTGTTGCTATTGTTTCTAAGCCATGAGGTTGCTTTGATTGTAAATGAATGCTTTGAAGATAAATAATTTTCCCTCAAAGGACTCCATTTGCTGTTTATAGCACTATTTAAATGTTAACAGTAGGTACAGTGGTTCCAGCTGAATAGTGCAGAATTTGAAGCAGAAGTGAATAATAGCTGGGTGTGCTGTACATGTTCAGGGCCAGCCTACAGAGTGGATTTCCCCCACTTGTAATCAGGACATTCTCTGTGGCTCCCAGAATCCATAACTCAGCTGTGTCACCTTTTGCTGGGCTCCTCACCCAAGTGGATGGGGAAGGTCAAGAACCTGTTAAAGTGTTTGTCACTGCAGAGAGCAAATAATGAAATGCAAACTCTTAATTGTTAAGCAAATATATTACATGTTATACAGTGCAGTCTTTATTTGAAGTGCTGAAGAAAAACGTCTCCAAAATTGTTTTTCAAATGTCTTGGTACTACTGGAGGCCTCTTATTCCTGTGGAAAAATAAACATTCATGCTTTTATGCATAAGTAATTTAAACAACTAATTAAACAAGTAATTTAAACAACTGAAATTACTACACAAGTAATTCTAACAACTGGAGTTAAAAACTTGAGAGGCAGCTCAAGAGAAGCAGGAGGCTGGTTCAGGTACAGCACAGTCACTGCTGTCCCTGTGCCAGAGATGTCACTTCAAGTGGAAACACAAATTTCTGAGTGAACTGACGTCAGGTATATTCCAATATAGAGAGCATTTCCTGACAGAGCTGCCAGAGGCAGCTGTGGGAGCTGAGCTTGAATTTATACTGTTAAAAATAGATGTTTACTCTTGTAGAAAACTTTCACTTTTTTCTTATTGCAGTCCCCCTCTGCTGTGGAGCTTCCCAAGATTGAGGGTCAGTTATCTTTATTTAACTTGCCTCTATTCATTAATAAATGAAAATTCTTTATTTTGTTTTATTTTATTTTATTTTCAGAAATTATTTTTAGATTGTTGGGCATTTTAGAAATTTATCTGAGACAATCCTAAAATTTCCTTGTTAATGACATCTGTCATTAATTTGAAAGCATCATGTGTTGTAAAATTGGTTTTTAATGCGTGCAGTTTTCAGTCACTGGGTTTGGAAGTTTGAAGGGTAAATGAGGTCTCCTTTCCTTTTCATCTGCCTTTAACAGGCTATTGTTGCCCTCCTTTCATAAATGAGGATGAATAATGAACTGATGTTCATTATTCAGAAATAATTGGTCTTGTTCTTACAAGTAGTCAGGATGGAGCTGTAGTATGAGAAGGGTCTTGTGTTCACTCTCATCTCATCTGAACTACAGGAAAGTAGAAATTGGACCTTAGGATAAAAAAAATCCATGTCAGATTATTGCAAATTATTAAAGCAATTTTTAAAAACAACATCCAAATTTTGCACTTTTGCGAGAATTTTGCAAAATTTGCAAGATGCATAAATCAACATCTCTGGTGGTGTATTTGAATGCTGTGTGTAAACAGAGAAACTCATAAGTTACGGAAGATTTAGAGGTACAGTTTAGAAGTTAATATTGTAATTTCTGGAGAAACTTCACCTGTAAAATAAAATTCCTAAGCCTATAGATTTTGCAGTAGGGTCTTCTTACTTCTGAGATTTTCTGTGAACAGATGGGCATGTGATATATTAAGCCCCTAAATTAATGTTACTGCTTGATCAGTTCCTGGTTATATTAAACTACTTGTTCAGTCTTTTTAGGCCAAGCCTTAGACCCAATATCAGAGATTCAGTGCTCTGTTAACAATTCCATGACTGTTCTGTTACTGTGGTTTCACAGCTGTGGTGTTGTTTGGGGAGCCAGTCAGATGGGAAACCAGCCTGCAGCTGATAATTGATGTTTTGCTGACAAGTGGCTATCCTGGAAATCCCTATGAGCAGGAAAACTACCCTCACATTCCTGTGCTTGCCTGTAACATGGACCTGATGTGGGTGGCTGAGGCACAGTCCCCAAGGTAAGTGCTTTTTTCATATAATTTGGATTTATTTGGGGCTTCCTCATTTTTCCAGTAGGATTCAGAGTCAACACTTGAATACAGAATGCTTGATGGAGCTTCACAGCAGGGCTTGGCTTTGAATGCAACATCTCTAATGCACTTTCAGCTAATGTTGTCTTGTTGCTGGCTGCATTATTGCATCCAGGAAATCAGTTACTCAAGATAAAAGCTATTTTTAAGCTCTAAACCCTTTTGTTTCCTCACTCCCAGAACAGTGGAGAAAGAGATTTTTTTCCTGAGGGCCTCAGAGCCTCGGTTCAAAGGCAAAAATGAAAAAAATTATTGAGGCCATTGTTTCATTTCATTAGGTCCCTCTTTGGTATTTCTCTTTTCCTGGTAGGGTAAAGAGCTGACCCTGCTGGTTGAAAGCAGTGAGTGGTTCTGAGCTGAGGACAATGCAGTGAGGTCTTTAAGGAACACATGAAAAAACAAGTAGAACATGCAGAACAAGGTGGCAGGACCTCTTTGAGTGGTTTTGTTTGATTTTGCTTTCAAAAGAAGGTACTTCTTTAATTGGTTTGTTTCCCTTCCCCTCAGTCTGTAATTTGAAATAGAAACTTGTTACTGTGGTTTGATTGCTGCCTGTGTCCTGGGTCAAAGATCTGCTCAGATACCTGTCTCTGGAAGCAAAGGCCATCTTTAATTAGCACATTGGAAAAGATGTATGTGTGATGGCTTCAGGCTACAGTAAGGCAGCCAGGATACCTCCAGTGAGCAATTTTAAAGTTAGATAAATCTGTTGTGCCATCCCAGTAATGTGGGTTTATTGTGGTGCCTATTGTGCAGCTAATCAGCACTTAATTTTCAGTGAACCAGCTGCAGAAATGTTGCTTGCTGAGGGGAATTTGATAGTTGCAGGACACGATTTTTTCCTAAAAAACAGTGAAAGAAAAGCCTTGTTTGGTGTTTCTAATTTGTACTTAATAGAATTTAATTTGGGTTTATATCTGTATAGGTTTGGACACAGAACTTTCATGGTTTGGTTTTACATCTCTGTAGGTCTGGGCACAGAACATTCATGGTTTGGTTTTATATCTGTGTAGGTTTGAGGATGGAACATTCATGGTTTGGATTTGTGTCTGTAGGTTTGAGGATGGAACATTCATGGTTTGGGTTTATGTCTATGTAGGTGTGGGCACAGAACATTGATTGTTTGGGTTTATATCTGTGTAGGTTTGGGCATGGAACGTTCATGGTTTGTTTGGAAAACATTTACAAGAAGATCACAGGCAAAGACCTGAAGTACGAGGCGTTGATGGGCAAACCCAGCAGGCTGACATACCAGTATGCAGAGCACCTGATCCGGGCCCAGGCCCTGCAGAGGAGCTGGGAGCAGCCCATCCAGACCCTCTATGCTGTGGGGTAAGCTGTGCTGAGCCCAACAGGTCCAGCAGGAAATCCCAGCCCATCCAAACCCTCTGTACCCTGGGGTAAGCTGTGCTGAACCCCACAGGTACAGCAGGAAATTACTCACAGTGTAAATGCAGCCAAGAAGAACACACAACTCTTACCAGCTTGTTTCTCCTTACCATTAAGACCATCTAACTTTCTTGGTGCTATGGTATAATTTTTATGAAGTTTCTAATCTTAAAAATTAATGATGCTTTGCTCTTTTTATGTGTAATTTCTATACAAGCACAAAAGGTGTTTTATATGCAACTAAGATTTCTCCTGGGTTTTTTTTTTCCCTGTAATAGGCTGTGTAAATCTAACAAAAATGGATTGCCTGGGTGTTTATTCTATTAGGTTTAGTGGTGTAACACTCTAGCCTTTGAGCTAGAGACTGTAGACTAGACTTTATCTCTGAGGTCGTTTAGGTTGGTCATATGCTATTGCGTGTGCTGCCACATCACAGAATCATTTTCAGAGAAGATAAAGCTGTATTGTGTTAAAGACTGTTCCAGAATCTCCAAGATGTTTGGAAATATAATAAGCTCATTTATGGGCTGCTCATACCTTGATTTTCTCTCCCCTTGCCCCAGTCTGCAATATGGAGAGTGATTCATTTTTACCCTGTCATGCTTCATGAAAATGGTGCAATAAATAGCTGCGGGGTTGGATTTCTCCCTGTCTGCCTGATTCCACACAGTTGTGTGAAGCACAGAATAAACTGTTAAATGGAAATTGTAAAAATGAAACTGTAAGAATGTCTTTTGACAGCTGAAGCTGCAGTGCTGATTGCTCTTTCTCGTCTGCAGGGACAATCTGATGACGGACGTGTACGGTGCTAACCTGTACAACCGCTACCTGGAGGAGAGCTCCAGGCCAGGCTCCAAATCCCGCCTCCAGGCCAAGGTTTCTAGAGGCAGAGGCTGTGCCATGCTCTCTCAGGATGATGAGATTGGTCTCAGCTGGGAGAACGAGCTGGCATCTGCAGCTGCTGCCCACTGCAGGTCTGTCCTGGTGTGTACTGGTGTGTACAACCCCCACACTGAGGCGCCGCTGGACACCAGGGACAGCATAACTGAGACCGTGTTCCATGGCCACAGGGATTTCAGGTTTGACCCTGGTCTGGTGGAACCAGATCACATTGTGCCAGATGTGGATGCTGCTGTAGACCTGGTCTTCCAGCTGGAGAAATTTGTACCTAATTGAGGTAACATGATTTCTTAAGGACCACTCAGTGCTGTGCTTTTCTTCCCCAAAACACACTGTGCTTTACAAGAGTGCCACAAACTGTGCTGCCTTCTAAGTTTTTTAACCTCTAAATTAATCCAATCTCCTATTAGGTATTAGTAGTACATGTAGGTACATGTGTGTGTTTAAGTATATTAAAAATCAACAATGCTTTTTATAGTGCTTCTAAATATGTAATTTCTGGCTTGAGTTGCCTTTTATTGTCTTCCTCTTTGTTATGTTAGGTACTTTAATAGCAATATTTATAGTAGCCTATTCATGTACTGTTACTTCAATCCCTCCATGACAGTACCTTCTTTTGTTTGCTGGAAGATTTGGCTTTTAGATGTTGGGGATCTTGAGGATATCAGACTGTGGTGCTGGGGTCACTCAGTCCATCCCACATGGGCTGCTACAGAGCACAACACGTATCAGTGCCTGGCATTCTGCAAGTACTGAATGCTCCCTTCAATCAGAGTGGAGTTCAACCTGTTCCACTTTGGACTTGTTCTCATCTAACCTGCTGCTGCCTCTCCTCGTGTCTGTTTTCCCATGTCCCTGGAGTTTTATTGCTCCTCTCTGCTGTGTGAAGCCTTAACTGTGTTGGAACTCCATAGTCCTGGAAGGGAAGCAGCAGACCGGGGTGCCCTCTGTGGCCTTTTTGATCTTTCTATCTGCACTTTCTTTTTTTTTTTTTTTTTTTTTAGTCATTTAGAATCTTAGAAATCTTTAGCAGTTTTCTTTCAGGTGTTTCTGTAAGTTGGGACTTTACCACTGAATCAGTGACTACTGCTCGGCCAAAAAGTGCCTCCTAATTTACTTGAAGCCTCATGCTGTGGTAATTAACTGGCCTTTAGTTGAATATATTTCATTTCAATGTTATATGTTGTTGGGTTCATGGATCTTATAGCTGTTCCTTTAAAAAGAATAAGTAATTTATTTTTTGTTATTTCTGTAAAATACTTCTAAAGTATTCATCCCAAAGATGTCTTTGAAAATATTTCTGTTATTTTTTATAACACAATATGTGTTGTACTTGTGACACAAGCCAATTATGGGAAAACATAACCTAATTAATTGTTTTAAAACCAAAGTCAACTTGCACACAAAGATCAATTCACATTAGAGACCAGTCAGGTTTTCAGGGTTGGGGGTTTTTAGAGGGTTTTTTCCCAAATCAGAAACTGTACAAACAAAAACCTGGGCGTTCATTTCTCCCAGGTTCTTGCAGGGCTGGAAGAATGACTTCCAAATCCTCCACTGCTCATTATCCCAACAGCAACTCTGAGAGCTCACAGCTGCTGTGAAGTCAGATTTTGTTGTTGTATTTCCTCTGTTTGCAAAGCACTGTCAGGATTGTTGATTCATCTCTTGTAATGTTTCCTAAGTAGCTTTCAGCATCTTGCTGGATCCAGTGTAAGGACACTGCTCTGAACAGTTTACTTCCTGCTTCTTCACTGGAGAAGTATTTACAGCAGCACATTCTTGCCTTTTTTTTGGTACAATAAACAGATCTCTACCTGTTTCTTTAGCACTTTCCTGTAATATACCAAGTATTTGCAAAGAATGCCAAATCAAAGTAAAGATTGTAATTTTGTAAGGTCAGGATGATTTGAAGTCACATTGAGTACTAAAGCATGTTGCAGAACTCTCTAACTTCACCAGAATTCGTGAAGCAAGAAATAAAAATGTTGGAAGTTGCTGAAGGACAGAAAATATTCCATTTTGTTTCTCCTTTTTTTCTCTACAACGTTCACGAACACTTCAAAAGATTTATGAATGAACTGTATATATACCTCTCAAACCTCACCCCTCACAGGAACATTAAAATCAAATGTATTTATAGAAGATAGTCCCTTTTCCTCTGTCACATCACCAGTAGAACCTAAAACCCTTGCCCCCATCGCAATCCTCCAAGCCTCAGGGTATTCCAGATTCTCCAGCTCCATGGACTGAACTCCACCTTGGTGAGTGGCACTTCGGGCTTGGCAAACTCAAAAAGCCAACAGGCTGAAAAACAACAGAGGAAGGAAATAAAGGAAATTAGAAATAGTGACCTGGATAATACTACACAGTGAAGACAGTTGCCAAAAGAGGTGAAAATCTCTTTCTATCAGTGTAAAGGGGAGAAACTGGGATTACAGGAGTTATTCTGAAACTCAGTGGTGTGTTGGTATGCTCAGTAACTTTGAACAGAAACAGGTACTAACAGATATCACAGCCTATCTCACAGTCTGTACTAAAATCTTTTGTCTAGACAAGGATGAATTCTTGGGTGATGAAATAGATCCTGTTTTCAGCATTGACAGAAACAGGCTGCACACACAGAAGTTTCAGGAAAGTGTTTCTGTGGTCACTTCTGTGAATAAAGCAGATGAATGCACATTCCAAACAGCACAGATGAGTTTACATGGTGGAAAGATTGGTTTAACTTGTCTAATTCAGGACCACTTGGGGCCCAGCTGGTCTTAAAAGTTCTCCTCTTTGCATTGTGCTGGTCTTGTATGCCAAGCCCAGAGCCCAGTACTGGAATCTGGGATCATGCCAAACATGCCTTACAGTTTAACACCCAGCAGGCTATTTATTTATTTATTGCTTTATTTATTGACCTTTTCCTGAAGCAGAAGCAGCACCTGTTGTACAGGTAAGAATGTCAGAACCAGCTTTTCTATAGGATTTGGGATTGGTGTCTTGGTTTATGGAATTGTATCTGGGAAAATGGTTTCTGCTTCTTTAACAACTAACTTCCTACCCATAGATGGGTAGAAAAAATATTCAGTGAACTTTAAAAAAAAAAAGCAGGGTTTTTTTTACATAATGAAAGTTCAGTTCACCACAGCAGATGAAAAATGGTCGTAGTGTGTGTGTAGATCTCTTGTATCCAAACTATTTCATGTTCTTAGAGAATTTCAGGGAGAGTTCCCAGAAACAGGAAATCATTTCTAAGTGTCCATCACATGCACTTACAATAACAAGCCATTAAAAGGGAAAATTTGGGACTTTCCCCACACAGATTTAGAGACTCCAGTGTAAATGTATAGAACACATGAGAAAATCCAGGTCAGTGCCTCCCAGGAGCAGGTAGATGTTGATCATGACACCTGCACTATTTCCCTCTCACACATTAGTGCCAGGGCAGGGTCAGCCAAAATGTTTCAGCAGTAAAAACGTGTCCTTAAAGAATTAACTGAACAAATTCCAGAGAGCTGCACCCAGCACTCTGAGGAACCAACTCTAGAGCCTGGCCATAGCATTGACACCTCCTCTTTTGGTACCTGAGGCTGTTATTGAAGCAGCAGACAATGCAAACGAAGTAATTCAATATTTGGCTCCTGTGGATCACAAATACCCATCTGCTGACGTTCAAATTAAAGAGCCAAGCAAAAACAAAGGGGTGTTGCTTTGTTTAATTTACAGCACTTCAATAAAATCCAGGATCTAAACGTTCCCTTGGGGAGGTACAGTTGTAACTACATTGTTCACACTTAATTGCAAGCATGGAAAAAGTTATTTGCACTTCTCCAACACTGAGCATTTCGGGTTTCATTCTTCATCTTCCAGACAGCTCAGCTGGAGACTTTGCTAACTGGGAACAATTGAAAGTGCATGCATTTCTGTATGTCATGGACAGTTGGGAGGATAAGAGGAAGTTAGTTCAGCACCATTTGTTTCATTAAGAGTACATTAGGTCATATCTTGTGTAAAAGTAGACTATACATCACTGTAGGATAAGGATACATAATTTCTTAAAATTAATTTTGTTTCTGATCATATACCACAACAAGGTACATGCATAAAATAACAACAAAAGGTATTAATTGCCAAATGTTTACTTTAATTAAACCTTTTTAATGATACACAGTACAATGTATCCACTACTTTGCTAAAATTCACAACAAAAGCAGGTTTTGTGTTTAAAAATACTTTTCATAATAAATTCATAAATAGATGAAGGTAAAGTATAAAAAATTACTGTAGTATGCAAGCTTGCTCCCTTGTCTCCTCATATTCCAAATCATTTAGTCAGTATTGTGATAAGAAAGTTTAAAAACAAAATAGTTGCTGATGATTAGAAATGTATAGCCCGCATCTCTCGAAGAAACCTTGAAAAGCAACAGATTTGTCCTAGAAAATGCAGAACCACTTTAACACTGTTATCACCCAAACCTCTCAAATAATTTTGGAATGCAGTGAATGAATTCAATATGAATTAGAGATTGTTCCCTTCCCCCCAAGAGGTGTGTGAGAGCCAGACTGGCAGGGATGCTCCCTGCCCTGGAGTAGTGGGGTTTTTACCTGTCAGATCTCAGCGAGTGAGGCACAGAAGAGAGAAAAGCTGGCTGACAGCACAGAGCATATCTGCCTATCAGAAATCTAAACCAGAAATCTTTAAAAACAGTTACAAAGAACTAAATTCACCTTCTGCTCAGTACATGCCTGTATCTGTTCTCTGTCTGGCAAGCAGGACAGGGTCTGGTGTCCCCCACGGGCTTCCCCTGTTTTGGGAATGGTTTTTTGTGTCTCACACCATCCCAACACAACTCTGTGGGGAATCCCTGAGACTGCACCACCAAACCCTATTAGCAAAGTTATTCTCCTCATCAATATTATCACTCTCTTAAGAAAGCATTTATTTTGTCAAGTATCAAACTACTTTTCACACTTTATCTATTTTAATATCATTTATAAAAGGGAAAAATCTTACTTATGCACAGCATTGAAATAGGAAATGAACATGAAAAATGCAGAATAATCAGGATGCTCTGCCTTTCACATTAATGATTTTTTTTTTTCTCTGATAATTATTTCCCTTTAGTGCAAAACCATTTCCACACAAGTTTTGTGCTTTCTTTGCAATGGTACCAAGATGCTTTTGAAGACATTGGGAGGCACCTGTCTGCAGCTCTCATGTCTGTGTAAATTCAGCTCTTGGCTCACTTTTAAAAAATGCCTTCAAGTTTTCAAGTCAAGTTTGCGTGCCGTGTCCAAAGGACAATCTTCCAAACCCTTTTCACATATGTCAGTCTAGGCCCCCAAAACGATCAAGAGCTCCACTTTTGGTGAAATTCTTGGAAATCTATCAGTATTAGCTAAGAGCAAAGCCATTAGTGGTTTTAGATGGGCTTCATTTAGATTTTCCCCCTGAAAAACCTGCTTTCCAGTACAGTCAGAGTACGAAAATCATCAGGACTTCTCCTCTGTTCTTAGGTACTCTCATTTTTCTCAAATTTTGTTTTGCAAAGCAAATGTTAGCAGGTTTCTGGGCTGACATTTGGTTGTGTATTTACATAATGACAAATATTTGTACAACTTCCATCTGTGATGATGCACTGGATGAGAAACTGGAGATAAAATCAGCTTAAAATCAATACAAAGCATAACAAAGGCTCCTGGGAACCACATTCTGCTGATTATTTCATTTGAGTATTTGCCTCTGCATTCCGCTCCCAAGTGCTACAAGGCAGAGGTCAATGTCCCCTCCTGTGCTTTTGTAATATTTTTGCACACTTTGGTACTGCCAAAAAGAAATGATAAATACTAACACAAATACATGATCAGCCAAGAGGATCTGCTTAAAAGCAATTACTGCACCATAGTCTTGTTAATGTTCAACTGGCAGTAAACAGATTTCTTGGCAAATGTTTATGCTGTGAACTCTGAACAAGCACTACTGAATTATTCACTTGATGTACATCAGTGCCCATTTATACCCTGAGAGCTGAAGCTCAGGTTTCTACCCGTAAATCACAGGTTTATTGCTCCTCACTCTCTTCACCCAGGTATCCTTTTGGTTTCAATAGGACTAATGGAGTTAAACCAACAATATTCCTAATGCATGAATTCCACAGCTTTTATTTTGTCACTCACAGTGTGTGAGTCCCAGGTTTGATAAAGTCTTCAGCAGGGCACTGAAAAGCTCTGCATTTTCTGTTTATTTTTGGCCAAGAAGCTCCCAGCCTAGTGGGCAGTGAACAAAGGAAGGGTTTGGTAATCAAAATAACTACTGACAGCCCAAGCACCACCAGCTGCTAACCTAAAAAATAAACCAGGTCTTCAGGTTTCTTCTGAGGGAAAAAAAAAAAATTACAAATAAACCAGGTCCTCTTCTATTTCTTTTGTTCAGTTAGGAGGGCATGCAAACTTGTACTCCACTTGTTACAACACAGAAGGTCCAAGAGTTAAAAGACAAAACTGATTTAAAGCCAGCCATGGTTTCAATTTGCTGCAGGAAACTGAAAAAACTAATCGGAATTGGTGCCTTCATTTAAAATACAGCAAACAAATCACTGCTGCTGTATTGCATATTTTCTGATTGAACCAGACTGACCTGCAGACAGAGCCTCACCCTTCAAGCCTAGTTTAAGAGATACATCCAGGCAAATTGTAATGGAAAGTGTAGTGCCTGGTCTAATTCGACTTATTCACTAAACAAACCTCAAAACGAAGGAAATGGATCAATAATTCCTCCATGCTTCATCTACTGTAAAAACACAAATCATTCACTGGCTGCACTGGAAGCAGGATTTATGTTCATTTTGCTTCTTGTTCCAGTTCTAAAGTGAGTTACTATGTAAACTATGGATTTCAGTCTGAGAAGTAGCAATACTGCTCTTACACGCATGTGGATTTTTCTCAGCATTAAATAATTTGGCACTAATCCTGCAGGTAGTGGGGGCTGAGCTCATCTGGGGGTCCCTGTCCAAGCAGAGCTGCAGGACCATGAGCTACAGAGAGAAACGGTAACGGGTCATGACAGAAAGTCAAACTTCTGCAAATATTCTGTACCCTAAGGATCTCACCAGGAGGATAAACAGCCACCAGCACTAAGTTTTAGCTTGGACTGTCTTCACAGTTTCCCCTGAGAGCAGAATGCCAACAACTCTGAGGCTTGGGAAATTCCCATCTTCATTCCCACTCCCAATTTCAAATCCCCAAATGTCTAGCTGGATATTTATTGCCTACTATCTTTGGAAGTAGGAATATCCTGGAAAACTATCCAAAAGCACTACCAAGTACTGCAGTTCAGCCTGTCCTTCTGTAGAAAATATCAGCATTGTGAAAACTATACTAGTTGAAAAATTTGAGGCCTTTTCATTCTTACAACTATAAAATTTGAAAACTAACTTCATAGATAGAAGCAAACAGGCCACAAAGCACACATTACTCCTCAATTATCTCACTCACAGTTTAAAAAAACATAAAGAGCAGAGAACGGTTTAATATTTGCTACAGGAAGATGAAAATTGGTATCCATTAGCCCTTTCCTAAATCTTCCTAATTTTTATGACACTGGATATGTTGGATGACCAGACTGGTGCAGCCCTAGTAGCAAAACAATTCCAAGTCCTTTTTGATCTGGATTTTTCCAAGAGATAAGTGACTTCAAATGGGTGCTTTTTGAAAAGTAAGCTTCTTCAAATTACCAGGACTGCAGAAATCACTTGCCATCCCTGAACATCTTTGCTTTATCTGCAGAGTTAAAAATACTGCTGCTCCTCCTCTCTTTGCAAATCCAATTTTGTAAGGTGCCTGAGAGTGTAAATGCAGAGGAATCCATGAGTACCTCAGCAACATCTACAAGACACTCTACCAGAGCTGCATCTGAAAGAACTAGATTATGAAATCTATTTTACTTTAGGTAGACTTTTGATCTACTATGAACCATTTTTCCTGCTGAGTGTTTTAAAGAAATGAAAAGCAACTGGGAACTTGTGATAGGGAGAGGGGAACATTTGGGTACAAAGCTGGGAGGGAATCACTCAAAAAGACACTGGTTTCTCCCAACCAAGAAGTTGCAATCATGCACGTCTCAGCTATTCTGAGGTCTTCTTTCCCATTATATGCCCATGTAGTATTTAAAGAGATGGTTTAAAAAACAAAACCAGTAAAAAAATCAAATCCACTTATGCACTCTGGTAACATA
>CM031868.1:2202110-2222556 GCA_018697195.1 Certhia americana | reverse complement strand
TCGGGGCAAGTTTCTGCTTTGGGGGAACGCCAGGGGCCTCTCGTCGCGGCAGAGAGCCTCTCACCATTCCTTCACCTGGGGACTCAGTCGGACCACCGTCTCTTCGTGTGTCCCGGGATTTTGGAACCGTTTACCCGCCCTGCACCACACAGGTTTCTTCAGTTTGCTCGAAGGCTCCCCCCGTGTTTCTGCAGCCCCTGCCAGCGGGACAACTTTTCCAACAGTTCCAGCCACTGTGACATCGGTACATCTATCCTTCCAGGGTGCTGCTAGCTCATTAGCTGTGACGGTACTGAGGGGGGTGGTTCTTTTTTTTTTTTTTTTTTTTTTTTTTTTTTTTTTTTTTTTTTTTTTTCTTTTTTTTTTTTTTTTTTTTTTTTTTTTTTTTTTTTTTTTTTTTTTTTTTTTTTTCCTTTTTTTTTTTTTTTTTTTTTTTTTTTTTTTTTTTTTTTTTTTGTTTCATTTGTTTGTGGGGGGGGTTTTTGGGGGTTAACAGAGGAAAAACTGCAAAAAACCCCTTTTGGGGGTTGTGTGTTTTTCCCTTTTTCTTCTTAGTTTCTGTTTGTTCAAGATTGTGTTATTATTGTTAAGTAACCTTGTTAGGGACTAAAACTAGTAAAGGAATGTTAGTCCTACCCTCTTTATCGGTGCCTGAGACCTCCCTTCAATTTTGGACATTATTAACAAAACCAAGGGAATTTCAATTTTTGTTTTGGTTCTAGCAGAACACCCCTGTCTTTCCCAAACAACGACACACCTGAGTGCACTGCCTAATAAGAAGGGGACATTTTGGTCCAACTTGGCATTGTCCGTACAAATGAGCACCCTTTGCCTGAGGGCCATTGATGGGCTTGTCCCATTTCCTCACATGGAAGACCACAGCACATGTGTGGGTAAAGCAATGGACATTAAAAAGGGGAAGTCTTTGTCACACCCCACGAAGGGGTGGAAGAAAACAGTTCAGACTGGGGTGACATTTGAAAATTATCCACACAGCACGTTGGAATACCCCAATTTTTGTGAATTAAAAGAAGTCGGGAAAATATCATTTATGCATAACTTACGAGCTGTTAATGAACAAATGGAGCTGATGGGGGCTCTCCAACCGGGTTGCCAAACCCTGCAATGTTACCTTATCAATGGACGTATTAAGAGATTGAAGGACTGATTGTTTACTATAGCACACACACCCAAATGGACACACAATGATTTGCTTTTACATTACCAGCTCTAAACCGAGAAGGACCTGAGAAACGGTTTGAATGGCACTGTCTTGCCTCAAGGCATGCGCAACAGCCACCAACTTGTGTCAACTTTTTGAGAGGCAGCTCTACAAGCAATTTGGCGTCAATGGCCCAAAACACTCTTATTTACCACTATATGATGATCTTTTATCGCGCAAAAACAACCTTTCACCAATTTGCATGATACAACAATAAAGAGGCCTTTGAAGGAAAAAATACATCTTGGTATTGCTCCAGAAGATTCAACGAGCAGCCCCCTGGAAATATTTAGGTATGGACATTAACAGCCGCAAAACTAGTACCCACAGAAGTTGCAATTTCATGGAGATATACGTACTCTTCACGATGGCACAGCGACTGCTTGGAGACCAACACTGGCTGCGACGGTAGCCTGTATTCCCAACTGAACTTTTAGAAGCAATGCAACCTTAATAAAGGGAATGACCAGCTCAAGCAGTAAAACCTCACTGACGAACAACGCAACACACTGCCAACAAATTATAGAATTGTTTACTCAAGGGACAGCTGCGTCGGTGAGTGTAAACCTGCCTACCAACACTTCCCATTTGGTTTTCGGAGATCGGCATCTCCTTGTACACTTACTCAATTTAAAAAGAAAACAGGGGAAATGGGAGAGTGTTATGAAGAGTGGCTTAAAA
This sequence comes from Certhia americana, assembly GCA_018697195.1. Lineage (NCBI taxonomy): Eukaryota > Metazoa > Chordata > Aves > Passeriformes > Certhiidae > Certhia > Certhia americana. Next base: position 2,220,653 of record CM031868.1, on the reverse strand, counting down.
CAAGGGACATGATGAGATTCCCGCTAGCTAAAGTGTAAAAGGGCAAGCTCCAGGCCAGGGTATCCTGAGCTAACCATTATACAAGAACAGGATGTGATAAGACGAGCGAATGTAAGAAACAGAGTGTTAACTGCAAGGGTAACCAAGGAGAAAAACAAATATAGAAGGGATTGACCTTTTACAATAACCAATTATGAGCTTTACTTTTGCAATATGTATAAGCCTAATTATGAAACTGGCTGTAAGTATTGCTGATAGAATTGATAAATCTGAGTCTTTCTGTCATCATCGGATGGTGGTCTGGTTGCCGCTGATTCCATCAGGAAGCCATCCTAAATTTCTACAAAGGGGAAAAAGGTGACCAACGTTCATCTCAGTTTCATAGCAACACAAACAAGATTTTAAAGAAAATGTGTGTTATGTAGTAGTGAGGAGCAAAAATTCCGCGCCAGGGATCCAGGAACATTCATTAGTTACTGAACTCTATTCTTGGACCTTAGAAATGGAAAACTGAATGACACATGATCAGTGGTTGTCCTAACCTCAGATAAAAGAGCCTTACGAATGAATAAGAAACCATATTAAATCAAGTCTCAGTCATGTAGGAAAGAAAAGAAAACATGTGAAGTTACCCAAAATATTAAAAAACGTAAAGGAAAAAAAAAAAAAAAAAAAAAAAAAAAACACAAAGCAACACGCCCCCCACACTTGTGCTGAATTCAAAAGTAATCAGGGTTTAAGTGAATGCAATGAAAAATTTTAGGATTGATATATGAGATCCGAGAACAAAGTGGGAAAATACTGAAGCAAAGATAGACACAGGAAAATCTGATAGCGAAAAGATTACTGTCCCTCTTAATCTGTCTCCACCAGGGTAAGTCTTTCCACGAAAGGAGGGAATTTTCCTGGCAACTAGAGGAATAAAGCTGCATAGGCTTGTTTTCTTTTTTGTGCTTTCATTGCAGAGCCTTACATACGTGGAGCACTTAAACGGTAAGAGGCACATGGCCCTAAGAGAGACACGTTTCCAGGACAGCAGTCTGAGGGGGGGAATGTAATGATGAGCCTGAGAGTCAGAAAGTGGAAGGACCAAGAAATGCAAGTTCCATTTGTATTTGTTGTCTTCTTGTAGCTGTAGTAGTTGGATGATGTGGGAAGATAATAGCAGAAGTCAGGCAATGCACACATCGAGCAATGAAAGTCATCTTGGAAAACACAAGTGTGCTGCAAGAGGTCAAAACTCCGCAGCCCAATTTGATGTGAATTGAATACAAAAGAGGTGGGTAGTTGAGAACAAGAATTAGCTAGCTCTTTTGGGAAAGATGTGGGATCCTGGTGCTGAGCTTTAAATGAAACAGCGCCATTTCACTGCAATTTAGATTTCAGCAGCTTAAGGCAAACTGCTTGCTGCCTTTGTTTTCACTGTACACCAGGCTGAAATACTGAACATTTCTTGGAGCCTATTCGGGTAGGGGGGAGCAAGGGGAATTGGAAGGATGTGAGGAATAGAGCTTCTGACTCTATTGCTCTGTGTTTGTTCACCAATTGTTAGAAACAGAGTTACTCAGAAGTGTTTGCATTATTAATTGTTTGTTTGTGCAAGGTCGCAGAGTAATTTTGTAGATCCAGTAGAGCTGAGTGAAGAAAAAGAGAAGTTCAGGAAGAGGAAGTAGATTATGATTGCGGGGTATGTCCGCTGCTCTCCGGTGGACTGTGGCTGCAAGCTGAGCATGGGGAGCGGAAACACAGCTATGAAACGTGCAGATACCAAAATAGTGAGGAGCTGGAGAAGAGAATGGGACATTGTAATACCAGAGAACAAATGTCTTCTTAGTATGCCTGGTGGTGTATAACCTCATGGGTGATGTCCACTAGGTAAATCACTACATCTCTTATGTTACAGGAGCAGCTACTTAATCTATGTAAGGGAAAGTGCTAAGAGTGAATGTAGAGGAATTCTACTAATACTGGATCAGAAAATTCTCCTAAGAATACGTTAGGTTTTCCTATTTTCTGGACTGCCGACAGAAGATAAGGATGCCAGAGGGAAAGTGCAAGCAAACCAATAAACCTGTAATGATTAGAAGTGCATCCTGTTCGTTCCCTGAAAGAAAGTTGCCACTTAATGTTCTTTGAAAACCTTTTCAAGAAGCTAACAGGAAAAGCTACTGCAACCCGCATAGGCAGTGTTTCTGAGCTGTGATGATGGGGATCAGGTCTGGGGAGCCAAGGGAAGGTCCAGTCTGATGTCCGGCCAGGCTGGGACCATTGAGCTCTGGCTCAGCCTGGTGAATGAGGGGGATCAGAATGGTCAAGGGCCCCAGGCATGAGCCAGGCCAGGCCAGAGCAGTGCCCCCAGCCCTCCAGGAGCAGACGGGCCTGCAACGCTGAAAGGACTCTGTAACCAGCCAGGGCAGCACGGGTGCTTGCATGACATCTTGCCAGAGCAGCAGAGTGGAACATTCCCTGCTGGTCTGGTTGCTGTCAGGCCTTACCCCCGAGGAGCAGCCGTGGGTGCCCTGGGCAGCGCAGGAGCAGCACAGGAGCAGTTGCCGGGCCTGGAGAAGCAAAGGGCCAGACTCTGCAGGGTGAAACAGCTGAATGCTGGCAGGGGACGAAGCCAAGGCACCGGGCAGGAGCGCGCTGCGGGGCGCTCCGCCTGCAGCATCTGCCCCAAAGGGCTGTGCTCTGCCTGCCTGACTGCCTGATGGGCAGGGCTGGAGGCCTTGGAGAGCAGGGGCCACTGCAGGCACGGGTGTCCCAACAGGCTTCCCCATGCTCCCCGCTGGGCCCCACTGGGCAGGAAGGAGACTCACAGGGCCCGGTGTGGCTGAGCAGCCCTGCCTCGCAATAGCCTTGGCTTCTGGGCCCAACGCTGGCCAACCTGAAGCCACTGGGCCATGATGTGGGAGGGCAGCTTTGCCCTCACCTTGCTCACCTGGCATAGGGCCCTCCTTTTCTGGTCGTGACATGCACTGGTCAGCGGTGAGTACCTGTGCACGGAACGTCACAGTCTCCTCCAGGTGCTGCGTCCTTTGCCTCGTGGGATGAAAGAACAGTGTGTGAGTTTGCAGACAGTGGCCCAGGCCCAAGGGCCAAAGTACTGGGTCAGCCCTGTGTGAGCCTGCTCCTGTCCCGACTTCTCCTGCCGTTGCTGTGGCTGAGGGAACACAATGCTGTATCCTCTGGCAGTTTTCAGCGGATTCTGGGAGGGAGAGGCAGGTAAGCTGCAGAACACGGCCCAGAGCCTTGAGGTTTGGGGACCTCTGGTCATTTTATGGTCTGATAATAATTTAAAATATATAACCAACAGAGGAGTAGAGAGAAATAGGGACTTCAGGTTGCAGAGGATGGGGCAGAAATCCTTACTTAATTATTTTATAGGTATTAAGCCTGATAAGATATTTAGGAGAGGTTTAGAGAAATAAAAAAGTAAAGAGAGAATGCAGAAGGGCACGCTGAGCACATAAGTCTACTGCGACCCAATTTATTGTTTACTAAAATTACTCCTGTCCCAACGAACGGAGTTGATGGGCTCTATTTACAGAGGAGAAGCCAGAGCCCAGACAACTACAGCACTGCCAGCTGGAGGGGAAGGAACAGCTTGTTCTAGGGGCACTCACCATGCCCGAATCCAGGAAGGAAGAAGCAGGCACAATGGCAGCAATGCTGAAATAACACAAAGGCATTTCAAGGCCAGCTGAGTGCCCAGAGGAGTCAGACATTAACCCCCTCACACTCACCCTCAGGCCAGTTTGTGTCCACAGTGCGGGTTATTCCCTTGAATGTTTGTTTGCTTTGTTAAAACTCGGAAGCTTATATTTAATGTTCCAGTACCCCAAAATAGCCCTCTAATAATTGCTATATTTATTTCCCCCTGTCATGGTCCCAGGACTTTTGTCTTAGGTCAATACAAAAGAATTCCAGCCTCCTGCCCATGTTAGACAGAGAGAGATTTTGAAAGGATAGAAGGACAACCATTATCTGTTGGGAGGTCATTTAAGAACAGGCAATTCATGAGAGGTGGAAAGAAGTCACATTGTTTTCCACGAAGAGAGGAAGAAGAAGAAGCAAAGTTTTTTTAAAGCAGTATACTTTAAAAAGTATACTTTTTAAAAATATATACTTTTATTTATATTTTTATATATTATTATACTTTTTAAAAAATTATACTTTTTTTTTTTTTAAAAAAAAGCCATTTTACCATTCTTTCTCTCTCAAGAGAAAAGATTTTGTATTGTGACTTTATCACAATTGGTTTTGTATCTAGGAATCTAAATGTCATTGTTCTCCAAAATTCTAAAGCTGCAAAAACTAAAATAAAATTAGAAAAAAAAAACCTAACAAAACAAAAGTATTTGTTAATTCAACCACAAGACACATAAAATGCTAGCTGCCAGCATCAGTAGGCTGGTTCTGGCAGGGTGCAAAGGCTCCCAAATCAGCATGCCATGCTTGGAAGATTCCTGCAGTAGATTCATCACAGCGGGGAAGTTGAGCAGGACCTGAGCAAATACAGAGATCATAGTTCCTGAAATCAGGTAAAGGAAACAATTCCTTCAAAGCTCTCTGCTACAGTTTAAGTTAACTATCTACCAGAGGAAAAAAAAAATCAAACAGGCAAACCGAGAGTGGAGTTTTCAGGAATCAGTCATTTTCTCTACTCCACGGGACTGGGGTTAAGCAGATCCCACCCAAATATGGTGCAGACGTGTGGGACTGGCTGCCTGGAATGCAGAGCTTGGGCATAGAAAGTCAAAGCTCGATAAGCACAGCTCTGTCGAAAACTGCCAGGAAAAGGCAGAATGAGGGGGGCAATATTAAAGGCCGTGTTCGCTACGGCCGGCCCGGCTCCCCCCATCCAGCCCGGCCCCCCCAACATAAACCGGCATGGGCGGGAGCTGAGGGCGCCCTCAGGGAAACCGGCATGGAGCGGGGCCGGGGCTGCCGTCCCTCAGGGAAACCGGCACGGAGCGGGGCCGGGGCTGCCGTCCATCAGGGAAACCGGCACGGAGCGGGGCCGGGGCTGCCGTCCATCAGGGAAACCGGCACGGAGCGGGGCCGGGGCTGCCGTCCCTCAGGGAGACTTGGAATAGCAGACACGTCCAGAGATTTTGATAGACCTTTTTCTTGTTTTAATGCCCATTAAAGATCAATTTAACATCTTTGAAAAAGAACATGACATACAAGGGTATTTAAAAATTGAGTCAGATCTAGTTATCAAAGACTGTTGTCTCTAAACTTACCTTTTCATGGTTGCCAAACAATACGCGAAAACAATAGAGAACATGTCTTGTGTCTGACTTCAAATATCCATAATGCAAAATTCATTCTGAAGGCAGGAAAGAAGAAAACAATGAAAATGGGACAAAGCAGAAAGCAAAAATTAGAGAACCTTAGAAGAAATCGTTTACTTCATCTTCTCAGTATTTGCTATTTCAACTTTCAGTTCTTACTTGTCCCTCTCAAAAGAAGGCACTTCACAGCTTTATTGTCTCAGTGGTGTATTTCCCTAATCGCTGATTTGCCATTTAAGCTCTGGTATATTGGAAACACACAACAAGGGATTCTCTGTGCAAGAGAGTTGCACAAGCCTCTGGATTCCTGACCATTCAGCTCTGCCAATGCTCACAGTTATCTCCTAACACACCCGAGCTTCCTGTCTTTCTGTGAGAGAAAGATTTGGCTACAGGCTGGGAAACAGGGCAGGGGAGTCCAAAGCCTTCCCCTGAGCAACTCTCTGGAAGGCCTGCAAGGACCCTGCCTTTCCTCAGAATGGAGGTGGTCATGGTGTGCGGTGTTTGCTGTCTTGCTCCAGGTGCCCCCCTCTATTCCAGAAGAACTTTTGTTCACTTCATGGCTAGTCTGTCCCTCCAGTTCCAGGGCCTCAAACCTGCTCTGTAAACTACTATACCTGTAAGTCAACTGCAGGTTTTCAGAATAAGGGAGTTGTCATGGCTCACACTAGTTTTTTTTAGTCAGGCTTTTAATAGGTATATACTCAAGTTTGTCAATCAAATCTTAACTAACTGTACACCCGGCCAAGGCTTTTCAGCGGAGGGAAGGGGAGCTGCCATCCACCTGAATCAAGAAAGGTATCTTGGAGCAAGATAAAAACATCATGCATCCTGTCTGCAGACAGTGTAAAAGTTTTTTTTGTGTATTTGCATAAGCCATCGGGACTTAAAACATAAGATTAAGAGAGGAGGATTATGCACCCCTCCCCAGGACCACCAGAAGACAGGAAGACGACCCTTAACAGGATGAATCACAGATACCAGGAGAAGAAGAGTATAAAAACCAAAGATTGAACTGGGGAGGTGGTGTGTGCTTTTTGGAGGTAACAAGAGATTCCTGGGCCGCCCCAGCGCTGTTTTGCTTATTGCCACTTGCACAATAAAATAATTTTCTTAATTGGCTTGACTCTGTCAGATTGAATTAGACAGCTAACTTATAACAAATATGGTGCTGTGACTCAGATATAGAAATTTGGCTGAGACCCTTGACAGGAGACGCACCCTGCTTTATAAGCGGCCCTTGTCATGGTGTTTCTACGCTGAACCGTTTACCGACGAACTTTAAATTTGGCAATAAGTAAATAAAACTGGTAACCCCATAATCTTTGTGCACGAAGTCCAGACAAAGACGCAGGAAGCGTGAGTATAGACCGGTTATCTGTTCAGTTGGGGTTGTGCTATCCCGAAGTGTGCCTGTGTGAAACGCCCGGAAAGGGCGAAGTGAGTGCGGACCCTCCGGTTCCTAAAAACCCGTGAGGGATTGGGTCATGAACAAGGGGAAGCGTGTGTGTGTGTGTGTGTGTGTGTTTGTGTGTGTGTGTGTGTGTGTAAGAAGGTGCTTCAGAAGATGGGACAGAAGAAAAGCAAGCCCTCGGATCCCATGGGTGGTTCTGAGGCTAAGATTAGGCTCCCACAGATACCACCAGACAGTCCATTAGGGCTAATGATAAAATCTTGGAATGAATACCCTTCGAGGCGGGGTAAAAGTAAAGTGAAAATGATACATTACTGTATAGAAATATGAGGTGGGAAACAAATCAGGAGTGACCACCTCTATTGGCCACTTTTTGGGGCCTTTGAGGATTGGGTATGTCAAGCCCTAAATATATGTATAAATTTGAAAGAGCCATTCAGTCCAGAAGAAAGCAAATATGCTTCTTTGTGGTTAGGATCGCAAACTAGAGCCCTTTAATTCCCACTCAATGAAAAGATGGGAGAGAAAAAGAAGAAGGTTAGAAATGAGGATGAGATACTCACTTCTCCTCCTCCATATATACCTCCACCACCTCCCCCAATCCCATCTGCCCCACAACATTCAGAGAGTTTCGATTCTTCCCCAGATTCCCCTGAACAGAACCAGAGTGTCACCAGGAGCTAGACAAGGAGACAAGAATCAGAGAGTAATTTCTATCCCCTTAGGGAAATAGCCATGGGAGGGCCACAGCCAGGAATGGGATATGTCTCTCTCCCCTTGAACTCAGGAGATGTGAGGGAATTTAAAAAGCAAATGGGGAATTTATTAGAAGATCCATTGGGGGTGGCCGAATGGGTGAACCAATTCCTAGGACCTTACATATATACCTGGGATGAATTACAGGCCATACTGGAAATTTTATTTACTGCAGAGGAAAGGGACATGATTCGGAGGGCAGGTATGAGGATTTGGGACCAACAACACCAACAGGGACCTGCTGCAGATATCAAATGGCCTCTGCAGAGACCCCCCTGGAATAACCAGAACTCAGTTGACAGGGGTCATATGCAGGATTTAAGAACTATTATTATTCAAGGGATAAGGGAGTCTGTCCCTAGAGGGCAAAATATTAATAAAGCCTTTAATGAACATCAAAGAAAAGATGAAACCCCCACAGATTGGTTGGAGAGGCTTAGGAAGAATTTACAACTTTATTCAGGTTTAGACCCAGTTACTCCCGTGGGCCAGGCCTTGCTTAAAACCCAGTTCGTCGCTAAATCTTGGACAGACATTAGGCGAAAACTGGGAAAGATTGGCAGGATCGAGGATTAGATGAATTATTGAGGGAAGCTCAGAAAGTGTATGTTCGGAGAGAGGATGAGTCACATAAGAAGCAAGCTAAGATGTTGGTTGCAGCTATCAGAGAAGGACAAAGAGGGCCCCCTACTGGGAAAAGAACTGACTCTCGTTCCCTGAAATATGAACCTCGAAGGGGTTTGAGAGAAAGGCAGGGGACCTTAGTTTGCTATTTCTGTGGAAATAAAGGACATATGAAAAAGGGTTGCAGGAGGATTGTTGGAGGAGAAGATGTTCAAGGAAGACGAGGGGTGTCAAGGGTTCTATTTGCTGGGGATCCGAGAAACAACAGAGTGCTTGATAAAACTAAAAATAGGTCCTCAGCAGCAGGAAATTGAGTTTCTAGTGGACTCGGAAGCAGAAAGATCTACTTTTCAGAAATTACCCCAAGGTTATGAAATATCCCCTGAAACTATTCAGGTCACTGGGGCAAAGGGAGAACCTTTTGGGGTCCCAGTAATCAAAGATGTAATAACTGAAACCCCCACTAAATTTGGAACAGGATCTTTATTATTGCTGCACGAGGCTGATTATAACTTATTGGGAAGGGATTTAATGATAGAATTAGGAATTAGTTTAGAAGCAAGAAGTGATACACTAGAGGTGAAGTTGTGTCCCTTGAGGGCAGTGGATGTAAAGAAAATTAACCCTGAAGTGTGGTATATTCCAGACTCAATAGGTAAGTTGAATATTGAGCCTTTTACAGTAACTATTAGAAACCCAGAAATACCCATTAGGATAAAGCAATATCCACTCCCTTTGGAAGGGAGACAAGGCTTAAAGCCTGAAATCCAGAGGCTACTCGATAAAGGACTACTTGAGACCTGTATGTCCCCTTTTAATACTCCCATCTTGCCCATAAGGAAACCAGTTGGGATTTACAGATTAGTACATGATTTGCGAGAAATTAACGAAAGGACTGTAGCCGATTCCCGATTCCCGGTGGTAGCAAATCCATACACCCTTTTGAGCCAACTGGGCCCTGACAATCAGTGGTACAGTGTAATTTAAAGGATTTAAAGGATGCCTTTTGAGCATGTCCCCTTAAGGAAGAATGTAGGGATTATTTTGCATTTGAATGGGAAGATCCAGATACACATCGAAAACAACAACTGCGCTGGGCAGTCCTGCCACAGGGCTTTACAAAGTCTCCCAATTTATTTGGGCAGGCCCTTGAACAAATCTTGAGAGAATATGAATTGGGTGAAGAAATGACCTTGGTTCATTATGTAGATGATTTATTATTGGCAGGTAAAAACGAAGAAAAAGTGAGACAAGAAAGCATTAAACTGTTAAATCTTTTGAGTTTACAGGGATTAAAAGTATCTAAATCAAAGTTACAATTTGTAGAAAAAGAAGTAAAATATTTAAGACACAGACTAAGTAGAGGAACTAAGAAATTAGATCCTGAGAGAGTTAATGGTATATTATCACTGCCAGTCCCTAAAAACAAGAGGCAGGTCAGGCAGTTGTTAGGCCTTCTGGGGTACTGTAGACAATGGATTGAAAACTATAGTAAGAAGGTAAAATTTCTTTATAACAAAGTGTCCAAAGACAGCCTATTAAAATAGTCAAAAGAAGATGATGAGCAATTAGAAATCTTAAAAACTGATCTGGTAAATGCTCCTGTTTTAAGTTAATCAGGTGTTAAGAAACCTTTTTTCCTCTTTATTAATGTTGAAGAGGGAATAGCATTCGGAATATTAGCACAGGAATGGGCAAGAAACAGGAAGCCTATAGGATTTCTCTCAAAACTCTTAGATCCTGTAAGTACAGGCTGGCCTACATGCCTACAAGCTATAGTAGCTGCAGCTCTTTTGGTAGAAGATCACTTTTGGAGGAGAGATAAGGGTATTATCACCCCACAATATTAGAAGAATCTTGCAACAAAAAGCTGACAAATGGATTACAGATGCAAGACTTTTAAAGTATGAGGGCATTCTAATATCCTCACCTAAACTAGAACTTGAGGTTACTAAGTTACAAAATCCAGCACAGTTTTTGTATGGGGAACCAAAAGAAAAAATAACTCATGATTGTTTGCATAATATTGAAGAGCAAACAAAAATAAGACCAGATTTAGAAGAAGAGGAGCTGGATGAAGGAGAAAAGCTTTTTGTCGATGGTTCTTCCCAGGTAGTGGAAAGGAAAAGGAAATCAGGATATGCAATAGTTAATGGAAAGACATTTGAAGTTATAGAATCAGGACCATTAAGACCCAGCTGGTCAGCCCAAGCGTGCAAACTATATGCAGTCTTAAAAGCTTTGCAAATGCTAAAAGAAAAAACTGGAACAATCTACACAGATTCTAAATATGCATTTGGTGTAGTGCACACATTTGGTAAAATCTGGGAAGAAAGGGGTCTAATAAATTCCCAAGGAAAAGGACTGATTCATCAAGAACTAATAATTAGAATTTTACAAGCTTTACGGGGGCCAGTAGAGATAGCTGTGGTACATTTAAAGGGGCACCAAAGGGGATTAACCCCGTTGATGAGGGGAAATAATTTAGCAGACCAAGAAGCAAAAAAAGATGCCCTATTGGTATTTAGAGAAAAAGAAACCTGGGATCCTTGGGAAGTGGCCTGGAAAAAGTGCACCACGTGTGGAGAAGATTTATTTGAACCCCCTTGTTACGACTGTTGGAAAGATCTCGGAAATGATGCACTATACTGTAGCTGTAATAACCCCAAATACAAATATTGTTGTATCCCTGGAGAAAAACACTATCTTTTTAGCTTTACTGTACAAGAAAAAGACAAATTGACACAAATGGAGGCAAAAGAAATTAAGACAGGAAAATGAGACCTCCCAGATGGTCCAGAGGTTGTTCCAAAGACCATGGCTGTAGGAATTATGCGTAAATACCGTGGAAGCACCTGTTGGGGAATTCAAGCTTTAATAGATCAATTTGCTATAAAATATGTGTGCATTGGAGGGTATAATATAGCAAAGAGAATAGTGAATGAATGTTTAATTTGCCAGAAAGTAAACAAGCACCAATTGAGAGAGAGACCCCTAAGAGGAAGAGAATTGGCTCACTGACCATTTGCCAAAATTCAATTAGATTTTACTGAACTACCTAAAGTAGGGAAGTATATAAGTACTTGCTGGTAACAGTAGATCATTTAACTCACTTTGTAGAGGCAATCCCAACTGCTAGAGCCACCGCCCAGACTTTAGTAAAGCTACTGCTTGAGAATATTATACCTAGTTATGGCTCTATTGAAACAATGGATTCTGATAGCTGACCACACTTTGTTTCAAAGATTATAAAGGAAGCTTTTGCTGCTTTAGGAACCAGATGGGAGTGTCACACCCCCTGGCATTCACAAAGCTCAGGGAAAGTAGAGAGGGCGAATGGGGAAATAAAGAAAAAACTGCCTAAAATTAACACAAGAAACCAAGATGTCCTGGGTAAAGTGTCTCCCCTTAACCCTGTTAAACATTAGGACACAACCTCGCACTGATTTAGGAATTTCTCCTTTTGAAATGTTTTATGGGATGCCTTATGATTTAGAGATTCCTCGAGATCATCCCCGGGTTGAAAACTTGCAATTTAAACAATATTTAACCCAGCTCATGACTAGGAGGAAACAATTCCAAGATAAAGGCCAGGTAGTGCAAAGGCCTCCATTAGATATTGCAATACATAATATACAACCTGGAGATAAAGTTTTAATTAGATCATGGAAAAAATCCTCATTAACCCCTCGCTGGGAAGGGCCTTACCTTGTTTTACTCACTACAGAAACTGCTATTCGGACTGCAGAACAAGGATGTATTCACGCCAGCCGAGTTAAGGGACCAGTCTCTGAAGAACAGTGAGAGAGCTTTGGAAATCCAGAGACTTTGAAGCTAAAGTTGCGTAAGAGAAAGGATTAATGAACTGGACTAAGACTAAATTTTGCCCAAGAGAAGACTGTATTTGTTATCCATTTGTTTGTGTAAAATGCAGCTTGTGTAAAGATAACTGGTGGGAACATTGTAGTTACAGATATACTCCACCCTATCATTGCTGACAGTGTTATCAAAGAGAAAGAGAACTGACTGAACAAGCCTTGAAATTATTAGTGACCACTGAGCGAGTAATCCTGTGTACCCGGCCCTGGTGGGATATTTTTGCACTTGGCATTGATCTGGAAAAGGGGTGTGTACGTCCAAACGAACCCCAAAAATCAAACCTAGAGATTTTACAGATAATTTGCAGAACCACAGTGCCTAAAATTCCCTGTATAACGCCTCAAATAAAAGCTAAGAGCTGGGAAGCCTATCAGGAGCGAAATAAACAAAAAGAGCATTCTCCTGAAGAATACGTTTGCTGCCGAGAAGATGGTACACCTCGCTGCACAAGGCAAAAGTGTAGGCAAGAAGGAGGCAGAGGCGTAAAGAAGTGAAGGCTTGAAAAGAAATGCTCAAGGGAGCTGTATAACAATAAACAGCATTACTCACCAGTAAGGCCCCAGGCTTTAGTACTTGAGGTGAGAATGAAAAGCACAAGAGGCACAACCAAATGACATAAGTTAGAAAAGAAAGTTTTCATTAGAAACAAAACCCCACCAGCTCTCTCCAGTATTGGGTATTTATTTGTTTTAATTTGTGTAAATTTCGTACAAGGGAGGATAACCTCCACCAACCATTTAAGTGGTTCTTAATTCAGTGGGAGGATCAAAGTACAGTTCAAACCATTATTAGCCCTGGAGCACCCAGATTTACACCTGCTTTGTGTCAAATAGTGCCTATCGAATTCTGCTTAAACCAAAAAGGATTTTATTTCTGCCCAAGCTCTAACCCTGGGCGGGGATATTGTAATAGCCCTGGACATTATTATTGTGCATATTGGGGTTGTGAAACTATTGAATCAGACTGGAATCCAGGAGCAGGACCTGATAAATTCCTTAAAGTAGGATGGGGGCCAAGTGAATGCACTCCCCCTAAGAAAGATCCGAGCGGCGATATGGTTTTGATCCCTGTGGGGGAATAAGACCTCCATCTCCCTATGGAAATTGCCAATTTATATATGTAAACGTATCTCAACCAACAGATCCTGGCTGGATAACTGGGAAAACATGGGGTATGAGATACTGGGAGTCAGGAACTGTTAGAGGAGGATTGATGTTAATTTAAAAGGAAGTGGCAGTGCCTGAGCCACAAGCAGTAGGACCTAATCCAGTAGTAAATGTTCCAAACAATTCATTCAAAAAAAATAGAACACCAAAGTACTACTGAACCCTCCCCCCAAAACATCACAGGCCTATCCAATTTCGAATCAGAGCCAAAGGTTAATCCTTTATGGAAACTCTTAGATATCACCTATCAAGTACTAAATTCAACTAATCCGAATGTAACACATCATTGCTGGTTATGTTATGATATTAAACCTCCTTTTTACGAAGCAATAGGTATATACTCTGAAGCAACAAGAATAAATGGTTCAAACCCAGCTCAATGTTTATGGGACTCTGAGGGTAGGAAACAAGGGATAAGGATGCAACATGTATCAGGAAAAGGGAGGTGTGTCGGAAAAATACCTCCAGAAAAAGATCATTTGTGTCAAGTAAAAACTTCCCTAAAAGGAAAGTTGTCTGGTGATTGGCTAGTACCCACCAACAATGCAAAATGGATTTGCTCTGAAACAGGGATTACTCCATGTTTATCTATTAAAATGTTTGATGAAAGCAGCGAGTATTGCATACAGGTAATGATTCTTCCCCGAATCATACACCATCCAGAGGAATTTGTGTATAATTAGCAAAGTACTCAAAGTCATCATTTACAAAAACGGGAGCCATTTACTCTTACTGCTTTAACTGCAGCCACCCTAATAGCTGCAGGAGCTGCAGGTGCAGGAACAGGAATAACATCACTAGTTCAACAAAATCAAAAGTTCCAATCACTTAGAATAGCTGTAGATGATGACTTAGTCCAAATTGAAAAATCAATTAGTGCATTAGAAAAATCACTAAGGTCGTTATCGGAAGTGGTACTGCAAAACCCAAGAGGGTTAGATCTCATGTTTCTACAACAAGGAGGAGTATGTGCTGCGCTGGGAGAACAATGTTGTGTACATGCGGACCACACTGGAGTTGTAAGAAATACTATGACCAAACTCTGTGAGGGCCTAGAAAAACAAAAACAAGAAAAAGAAATGCAACAAAGCTGGTATGAATCTTGGTTTAACCATTCTCGTTGGCTTACCACCTTGTTGTCTACTCTTGCAGGACCTTTAATTTTAGTTATTTTAGTGCTAACCTTTGGACAATGTATATTTAATAAAGTCATTGCAATAGTGAAGAGTAGACTAGAAGCTGCATATTTGATGCTAATTAGAGCCCGATATAAGCCTATAAAAGATGAAGAATTAGAATTAAGCTATGCTGAGCTTCAAAGATTTGATAAACAAAATGAGAAAAAGAAGAGGGGGAAATTGTAATAGGTATATACTCAAGTTTGTCAATTAAATCTTTACTAACTGTATACACCTGGCCAAGGCTTTGCAGGGGAGGGAGGGGGAGCTGCCAGCCGCCTGAATCAACAAAGGTATCTTGGAGCAAGATAAAAACATCATGCATCCTGTCTGCAGACAGTGTAAAAGTTTTTTTGTGTATTTGCATAAACCAGTGGGAAGATTAAGAGAGGAGGATTATGCCCCCCTCCCCACGACCATCAGAAGACAGGAAGACGACCCTTAACAGGATGAATCACAGATACCAGGAGAAGAAGAGTATAAAAACCGAAGATTGAACTGGGGAGGTGGTGTGTGCCTTTTGGAGGGAACAGGAGATTCCTGGGCCACCCCAGCACTGTTTTGCTTATTGCCACTTCCATAATAAAATAATTTTCTTAATTGGCTTGACTCTGTCAGATTGAATTAGACAGCTAACTTATAACAACGATGATCTCTGTATTTGCACAGGTTCTGCTAAACTTCCCCACTGTGATGAATCTACTGCAGGAATCTTTCAAGCATGGCATGCTGATTTGGGAGCCTTTGCACCCTGCCAGAACCAGCCTACTGATGCTGGCAGCTAGCATTTTATGTATCTTGCAGTTCAGTCGACAAATATTTTGGGTTTGCTGGTTGATTTTTCTAATTTTATTTTAGTTTTTGCAGCTTTAGAATTTTGGAGAACAATGACATTTAGATTTCTAGATACCAAACCAATTGTGATAAAGTCACAATGCAAAATCTTTTCTCTTGAGAGAGAAACAAAGATAAAATGGCAAAGTATACTGCTTTTAAAAACTTTTCCTCTTCTTCTTCTTCTTGGAAAGCAATTTGACTTCTTTCCACCTCTCATGAATTGCCTGTTCTTCATTAAAAACCTCCCAACAGATAATGGTTGTCCTTCTCTCCTTTCAAAATCTCTCTCTGTCTAACATGGGCAGGAGGCTGGAATCTTTTGTTCTGACCTAAGACAAAAGTCCTGGGACCATGACAGGGGGAAATAAATATAGTGATTATTAGAGGGCTAGTTGGGGTAGTGATATTTTAAGCTTCTGAGTTTTAAACAAAGCAAACAACATTCAAGGAAGAACCCTCAACTAGTGGACACAAAAACTGTCCTGAGGACGCAGTGTGAGGGGTGGTTAATGTCTGCACTCCTCTGGGGCATTTCAGCTGGCCATTGAAAATGCACTTTGTGTTTATTCAGCATGCTGCCATGGTGGCTTTTCTTCCTTTCCTGGAGATCGGGCATGGGAGTGCCCCTAGAACAAAGCTGTGCTTCCTCCGCCAGGCCTGGCAGTGCTGTAGTTGTCCTGGGCTCTGGCTTTCCGGCTGTAAATAGAGCACATCAACTCTGTAGCCTTGGCAACAGGAGGTAAATTTTAAGGAATACAATAAAATGAGGTGCAGTAGACTTATGTGCTCAGCTGCCTTCGCATTTCTTCTCCTTACTTTTTTATTTCTCTAAAACTTCCTCCTAATATCTGTTATAATGCTAAGTCCTAGAAAATAAATTGAGTAGGATTTTCGACCCTCCTCTGCAACTGAAGTCCCTGATTTCTCTCTTACTTCTCTGGTGGTTATATATTTTTAAATTATTTACCAGACATTGAGAAATGACCGAGAGGCCCCCGAAAACCCTCACAAGGCTCGGGCCTGCTGCTGCACACCTCCCCTGCTCTCTTACCAGTTCACATGAATCAGCTGAGAACGTGCCAGAGGATACAGCAGGAGGTGAGAGAGAAGCAGGGCTCACACAGGGACTGACAGCCGTAGTGCCACTTGGAGCTCTCTGGCAGCTGTCAGGCACAACTCAAATCTTACACTGTTCTTATTCTCCACAGAGGCAAAAGGACAGCACCTGGAGGAGGACTTAAGAGAACGTTCCTGCCACAGGGAGTGTCACCGACTGTACAGCTGCACATGTCAGACCAGAGAGACAGGAGGGACCCTGATGCCAAGGAGCAATGGTAGAGGGCAAAGACCTGCCACTCCCTCCGCATGTGCCCAGGGGCAGTTCAGGGTGGCCAGCGTGGGCGGTCCCAGAGCAGATGGCAGGCAGCGAATGATGGAGCAGGAGTGCCTCAGCCACACCGGGGCCGGGAGTCTCCTTCTGCCCAAGGAGGGGCCAGAGGAGCAGAGGGGGCAGCCGTTAGGACACAGTGCCGGGCGTGTCACCCTGCTCTCACCAAGGCACTGCATGGGCCACGGCATCAAGGCAGAGCAGGCATGGACTAGAGCTTGAAGCCCCTTGGTGGCGCGGACAAGATGCTGCAGGCTGAGAGCCCACGCAGAGGCGCTCCTGCCCACACGGGTTGCCATTGGGGCCTTTTTTTTCTCGTCCCTGCCAGCATGCATGCTGTGTCCACCCTGCAGAGGCTGGCCCCTGTGCTTCTCCAGGCCCTGGCAACTGCTACCTGTGCTGCTCCTTCGCTGCCCAGGGCATATCCATGGGTGCTGCTCGGGCCTGACAGCAACCAGAACCAGCAGGGAATGTTGCCTAGCGCTCTGCTGTCTGGGCACGAGGGCATCTGTAAGCAACGCACTCCGGGTGCCCTGGGCTGGAGGACAGAGCCAGGTCGAGGCTTGGCAGAGCACATCTGATCCGGAGGGCTTGGGGCCATGCTCTAGGCCTGGCCTGGTTCATGACCTGTGGAGGGGCCCTTGAACATTCACTGATCCCCCTTACAGTTAGCAGGCATGAGCAGAGCTCACATGCCCCAGCCTGGCCGGACCGTCAGGACTGGAACCTTCCGTGGTCCCAGAACCTGCGCCCAATCATCCCCAGCTCGGGAAACACTGCACTCAGCAGGGTTTGCCCAGTATCTTGTGTTGCACGGTTGGTATGTCCTATTGAAAAGGCTTCTTCAAAGTAACCTTTGTTTTAGCAAATTCTTCAAGGAAACAAAAACAAGAAAGCTCCTGATCAGTTAAGGGATATTTATTGTTTTGCACTATACTCATGTCTCTCTTTTCGAGATCCTTGTGTTTTTCTTGGCATCCTGGGGAAAATGAGATGTGAAAATACCAAAGAACGTATTAGGAGAAATTCTGAAGATTCAGAGTTTTGTTTCAAAACAACTTCCTCACAGAGAGTTAAGCTAGTGCTCCTGAGCATTACAGCGATGTAGTGACTATGTACCTGACTAATCGCACTATGTGACATCAACATCAGAGGTTATACACACCTAGATAATAAATAAAGAATGTTTTCCACACCTTGGTCATGTTACAATGTCCGCAGGCTCTTCTCCGCTCCTCAACTAATTTGGTTAATGTGTGCACGTATCATAGCTGGATTCCCATCGCCCGATGCTCAGCTTTCACAGCCGCAGTTACTACGGAAGAGCAGGAAGTGACATACTCCCCTCAAAGCAATAATATACGATCTCTCTTCCCAAACTCTCTATTTTCTTCACTCAGCTCTACTGATCTACAAAATAACTTTAGGGGCCCTCTGCACAAACAAAGAACCAATTCCTAGGCAAAGAAACTTCTGATTGAGTGCTGTTCTGCTTTTAACAATCATGAAACAAATAACACGTAGCAATAAAGTCAGAAGCTGCAAATTCGTCAGATCCTTCCAATTCCTTCGCACCCACCCCCCCCCACATCATTGGCTTGCCAGAGAAAAGATTCGTTACTGCAGCCTGGTACAGATGAAGAAAAAGAAAGGCAAGCAGCATTGCTTGAACATGATGAAATAAAATTAACAGTGAAAGGCAGCTGTTTCATAAAAGCTCAGCAACCAGGATCCCACTATTCCTCCAGAACTGCTGCTGCTAAGGACTGACAATCTGCATTTTAACACTCTCTGTAAATCAGATAGGCTAAAAGATTGCAGGGCAGTAAGAGTATGACACACAAGCAATATCTCTCATTAGGCACCATTTCTTCCTCCTCACTGAATTTCCAGTCAGGGTTTTAAAAGGAAAGATACAGAAGGGGTGTGAGGAAGTTCTGTTGTTACCTCTGAGGCGTTCATCATCTTTGGAGGAAGAAGAAAAACTCTAGCACTTTCTGTGCGT